>BQKN01067015.1:31276-68148 GCA_022839385.1 Asparagus kiusianus | reverse complement strand
CCGCCAAATTTCTTCTATCCCCACATCAACAATTTCCAAACCCAGCTCCCAACTCATCTTCATCCCTCTTAGCCAACCATCGCTCCTACTCTGAGCAGCCCCCGGAATCACTACTCTCCACTCCCAAACATCCCAACATTGCCGCCGACCTCATGCCGACACCTACCACCAGTCTCGACCCGACAGGCCATCCGCTTCCTCACTGCTTTCATCATCTACCATCTCGACGCCGTCGATCACATCATTGTTCAGTTCGACGCGACCGTCGTCATCATCTTCCCGTTTGACGCCATCGTCGTCATCTAGTGGACGTCGTCGTACTCATCGTCGTCCTCGTCGTCGTCAGTTCACACGTCGTGGTCATCGCTCAGTCGACGTCGTTTGTCATCGCTAGTTCACCCATCGACCCATCGACCCGTCGCCACTTGATAGCCCAGTTCGATGTCGTCGCACATGTCGTCATTCAGTTCGCCGACGCCCGCCTCGTTTTTCAACACCGTCGCACTCGTCGTCATCCGATCTCCGCCTTGTCATCGTCGTTCAGTTCACCGTTGTCATCGTACCACCTCCAGAGGTCTCTCACATCGAGTCTGTTCAGACCGACGAAGGTTTCGTTTCCTTTCGTCCCTTATTTTATTATTAATTTTATATTGTTAGTTAATTGCATGAGTATACCATCTCTAAACTCTTATCTTATATTCACTGTTGAGATTATACTTGTGAGTAGAGAGCACCGAACATGTGACTATTGCAGATCTGATATTGATTTTAGAACTTACGAAATGATAATGAATACAACGGTTATATTGTTTGAGATTGGAATTGTTCATGATTATTGATGCAAATCTTATTAAAATCTATCTGTCATGTTAATAGTTTTGAATTTAATTTCCTGTCGAAGATCATCATTTTTGACGAAACGGTGCGTTATTCGATTTAGATCGCTGATTCCGACAGACCCCCTATTATCGTTTCACATCACCTAATCATCTTTCAATCGGAATTCAATTCTGTGTCTCTGCAACTACAACAAAACTCAGATGTTGTGATGAGTGTTTAGGGTTATAATCGTATATTCTAACATGGGCCTGCAGATGGTCCTTCTCATATGGGTCAAAAGCTTTACTCATAGGGCAGTATTTTTTTATCTGCTTTAGAAAATCGTGGTCAATAGGATTTGAACCTAGATTGCTCTAGCACCATCTTAAAATCCCTCGCTGCACCAAAACTCTCGACTTATGGGTAGGGCTAAGCATTATAATTATATATTCTAATAAATTTCAAATGAAATTGTTTCTTTTCGGTCAAATCAAATCTCAATCCAAACAACGCAAAAGGATAAATCCGAACACGAAGAAACATATTAAATTTGGAACCTTTATCATTGTAAGGTAGTATTCAGTCGGCTTTGTAAGTTCCTCTTCTTTGTTGAGCCTAATATTTCATTTGATAGATTGTAGTATTGAATATTTTTTCAAACATAATGGATTTATAATCTTACGGACTTGCATAACTGCATCTTAATAAATATGTATGCATTGATTGCTGAGCAAATATGACTTTTTCTCTTTTATTTAGAAAAGAATTGAACGTTTAAAATACAAGCAGGTGACCCTCCAGTTGGAGCCAATGTACAAGCGTTCAATCAGCTATCGGGTCACAGAAGACACAGATTTTGAGTACAGTATCGCCTCTTATGCCAAAACTACTCATTATGGTGATATTGGATGGTACCCTTCTCAAGGAAAGGTGGTGTATCGCGACGATGTGAAGGTCCCAATCTCAGTACCAGGTGAAGGCATAAACGATTTGCTATCATCACAACCCTCATCCTTGGTTATGGCTGTCCGATCTGCAGGTGAATTTCTTTTACTTGTTACTAATTTTTTTGGCTGATAAAATTTCGATGATAATGCTAAAAGTCGTAACTATTTGATTACTATTCTCTACCTAGAAAACCAATTGGAGGGAGATGAAGATGCAAAAGGCAGATGCCTGAGGGCTGAAACAGAGATGAAAAATCTTCTCACGATGGGTATGGGGTTGAAAAGTAAAACTGGTAGCATGCATAACTTCACAGGATATCCTGTTATTGGATACCAAAATGATATGCAAGCTTCAGGTACGCACATCTAAAACAATCTAAATTTCATTGAACATATCAAAGTCCTAACTTGTTCAACTGCAGGGTCATGCTTGAATAGCCCTGAAGACAACCTGGACACAATCTGCGTATGGGATCCTCGAATCCCTGGACTTCTCACTCATGTAACTGCACTGAGCATTCCATTCTCCGACATCACTAGCTTCATCACCGATGTAAAGAAACTACGTAATATGAACCCGGAGGCTCTCTGTGGACCTGAGCTATATGATGGAGGCATACGATTGAGGTTTGTCAAGAACTCCACTGCTTATCTTGGCAAAACCTATGATTCAGTTGATATAGGCCTGATCTACTATCGCTCTCATGATCCTAATCAACCAAGAATATATCAAGATGTGATTGAAGAGATTGAGCAGATGTTAGTGTTTAAATACAACGGACTGCCTCATTTTGGTAAAAACAGGCCAGTTGGGTTTGTGGGAGTGAGGAATAAGTTGGGGATGAAGGGGGATAAGTTTGTGAATGTGATGGAGAGGTACGATGAAGAGGGGTTGTTTTCTTCGGATTGGAGCGATGCAGTGCTCGGATTGAGGGGGAAGGTTTTGATGGTAACAGAGAAAGGTTGTGCTGTTGAAGGTTTGTGTATTTGTTATGCAGATGAGCATTGTTCTCCTAATAAAGGGTACTACTGTCAGCCAGGGTTGGTGTACAAGGAGGCTAGAGTTTGTAGGAAGACAACTAGAATTGCTTGTGAAGAGAGAGAAGGGGTGCTTGATTCGATCTTATGAACTATCGATGTGACATTTGTTAAAATTGTAGCAACAGATGTTGAAACCAATGTGTTGGGTGTTTGTTGTTTGAAGATAGTTCCTAATGTTGGGTAGCAAAGCCTATGAAATGAGATGAATAAGATTAATCTAATTTTTTTTCCTCCAATTGATTCAAAATGATTAGTCCTGTTTGAAAACATTAGTCCAAGTATACATGGGTGTGCGCACGCATGTGTGTGTGTGTGTGACAATATTATCGACAGCTTGGTCTCGTTATTTACAGTGGTGACCATGATATGTTCATCCCTAATGGCCCGTGAGCATAAATGGACTAAGGGTGAGCTTCAAATATTTGATCAATTTCGTGAATTGTTTGCTTTTCCTAGGAGCTACATCTCTCCTTCAAAATTTGGTCACCTGACATTTGCAAATGTTAAAATGAGTTTTGGTCTGCAGATGGTTTTATCATTAGAAAATCTTATGGAGAGTGAGATTCTTAACCTGTGTACCTTTTCATTGTTTCTAGGGTGGAGGTCACACTGCGCCAGCATGCAAAAGCCCAAGGAGCGCCAAGCTGTGTTTCATAGATGGATTTCTGATGTTCCTCTATGATGTATTTTTTCCATATATTTTAGTGGGTATTGCAAGGGTAAGTATTTCGACAATTCAATTCCATAACGTAATAAAATAGCTTATGATGTGATATGGTGGATCCTTTTTTCTTCTTAATATCTCTAGAAGCACTCATATTTCTCCGAGATTCTGTGTTCGTAGAATGGGTGATTAGGAACACATGCTCACACGTTATGTATTTAGGGTTGATCTTATGAGATAAATTTGCACGTTTACATACAGATGCATACAAGAGGACGCATATGTATGTAATTTGGTGTATGCCTTTATTGATAGATCCTAAATTTGTTAATTTTCTTTCTTACATGGAGAGGAAAATCTCCAAACATATTGGAAGCAATTCGTGTGAACTTGTATCTGCTTCCTACTGCATTTATCAACTGTCCTTCAAGTCTTATTAGAGGTTTAGTTTCACCACTACCCTCTTCGAGAGGATTTAACATTCCTAGGGACATTAGGCTTCTTTTATTTCCATTTATCGTTTTATGTTAACATTTACAATTATTTTCAAGATCTCTTCATGGGTTTTTATCTATCATTAATTTGTGGCAACAACTATGGGGATCTATGTATGACTAGAAAATTTAAAATTTCCTCTGATCGCATTGGGACAGTAGTGGACTGTGAAGGAATCCTATCAACTTCTTATCTTATCTACGTTTATGACCGTTATATTACATGAGGACTACTCTATGAGAAGGCTCATGTGCAGGTTAGCCTGAACATGTTCTGTAGCTAATAGTTTACTGTTGAGATGTATTTCAAATTCAAGTTTGCAGATTATGGGATATTGAACAATATGACCAGTGGTATTTTACTATTAGTGAGCAGCAATTGACTATTGGTTTTGGATCTGTGGTGTCTGAACCTAATCAATTTCTAATGCAAGTTGTTTGTCTCCATCTTCACATTGGAGACAGCCAGCTCTTAAACCAATGGGCTGAGATTCCCCAGTTTATTTATACTCTAGATGCAGCCTTCCATTTTTAAGTGGGGCCTTGAGATTCAATGTAAAAACCTCTTAAATGGGCTCAAAAGGATCATCCGACTTAATTTCAATTGTGCTAAGTGTATATCACCTTAAATTGACTATTAACACTGCGAGCAACTATATATAAAGGGTAAATTTCACAAAACACCCCTGAATTTCAAAATAACGCTATACCGGTGAACTATTGGAAATTCTCATAACGGTGTTTACAGCTAGAGTAAAAAAGGTTTAAAATACTCTTTTTACCTTTTACCAACCCTTAACTAAAAAGGGTAAATAAAAGCTCGGCTGCAGAACCTACTAACTCTCTAAACTATTAAATTTATCTCTGGTAATTTCCCTCTGAACTATATTTGGTCTCAGCTGCATAAACTATTAAGTTTGTCCTTGCTTACCCTTCGAACAATTTTCAATCCTGTTGTGCCCCCTGCACTACCATCGTTCTCTAATAAAACCATTTAGACAAGTGGTAACTTAGTATTGAATTTGATAGTTCAGGGTGTAAAAACGGATACATTTTATAGTTTATGGGGGGATGTGGGACCAAAATAATTCAAAAGATAAGGAGGGAACAAATTCAATGGTTTAAAGGGCATGTAGGGACTAAAAATAGTTACAAGCTAAGAAGGGACTATTAATAGTTTAGAAGCCTAGAAGTTAATATTAGCAGACAGGGATAAATTGTCTAGGAGTTATTCAGGTGCCCCAAAGTTCAGTGGGGTTTTGTGAAATTTACCCCTAATGTAAGACCCTGCTAGTTGTCCGTAGGTGATATTGTCATGGCACCGCCAACTATAATCCTGCTATCCCTGTGCCTAGCAATCTCATTGCCAGGCTCCCAACCGTCTCCTCCCGGGCCTGTAGTAAAATGTAACTCCGGCAACACAACCTGTACTGTGACCAATGCGTTTGGCACTTTCCCCGACCGAACCACCTGCCACGTGGCAGCCATCGCCTACCCTACCAACGAGCATGAGCTCCTCCTCATTGTCTCCGACGCTTCTGCTAAGAAACAACACATGAAAGTCGTCACCGCCTACTCCCACAGCATCCCCAAGCTCTCGTGCCCTGGAGGGCCCAGCGGTGCTGGCCTCGTCATCAGCACCGAGCATCTGAACAAAGTGGTGAACGTTGATACTGCAAAAATGAGAATGACTGTGGAGGCGGGGATCAAGCTGAAGGAGCTTATTGATGCAGCAGCGATGCATGGGCTAGCACTGGAACATTCTCCTTATTGGCTTGGGGTGACCTTGGGAGGATTGCTAGGTACGGGGGCCCATGGGAGCTCGTTAGTTGGAAAGGGTGGGGCTGTGCATGAGTATGTTGTGGGGATGAAACTGGTGGTCCCGAGTCGGATTTTGGTTGATGGGTACTATGCAAGGGTTGTGAAATTATGGGAGGATGATGATGACCTTTTGGCTGCTAAGGTTTCTCTTGGTGCGCTTGGCGTTATAAGTCAGGTGTGTCTTTTTTTTTCATTCACATTTTATTGATTGAATTAGTTTCTATAGACCAGTAAGTTTTATCATCTATGTCATTTCTTTGGTTTGTCTTCTGAATGAAGAAGCTTATTAAGTCAGGAACTTTTCTCTTAGACGTTAGCATTCAATCAACATTCTACATTTATCTTCTGAGAATGCTACATCTCATTTCAAAGATTGTAGATGAATTGCTACATCATTATCAAAAGTATGGAATTTACTAGAGAGTTGTTTGATGTACTTGGCATTAATTATAATCTGATATCCTGAAGTCCATCAATTTTTTATTTTTTTACCTTCAAAAACGTCATAAAATTTAATTTTTTTCGAAATGACACCCCGATGTTTTGTCAACTTTACACTTCATTACATTCCGTTACGTGATTGTAGAGGACTGTTTAGAAGGTAACAGGTGATTGTCATAAGATATTTTAAAACTTTATACCCTTATATTGAAAGGGATTCTCTCTTGAATACCTTTCTTCCTTCTCCCTCTATTTGGCGAAAAAAACCCATTTAAGATATTCATTTCTTCATTTTTTCCCCAAACACAATACTGAGATGTTGCAGGGAAAGTTTTTCCCTTTCACTTTGCACATGCTAGTATCAAGATTATGGTTTTTTTTTTCTCAAATTTACATGCACGAATACAACTTTTTAATTAAATATTTGAACACTAGCAGGTGACCCTCCAATTGGAGCCAATGTTCAAGCGCTCGATCAGCTACCGGGTCACAGAAGACGCAGATTTTGAGTACAGCATAGCCTCTTATGCTGAAACTACTCATTATGGTGATATTGGATGGTATCCCTCTCAAGGCAAGGTTGTGTATCGTGATGATTTCAAGCTTCCAGTCTCAGCACCAGGCGAAGGCATAAACGATTTTGTAGCTTGTCAACCACAAACCCTATCCTTGGCTATAGCTGCCCGATCTGCAGGTACATCACTTAAAAGGGTAAATTGCAGGTAACTCCCTTAGTATATTCCTACAGTAGTACCTAATTATCCCTCGAAAATTTTGTTAGTACTTATCACCCGCCAATAGAGAGAGGGGACCGGGTTATTTTATTCTTCTTATAATGTGAATTCAAGAGTGGTCAGTGCTACTGAAATAGTTGAGAGGTGATAAAATGCACCTGAAGGCTAGATGACGGAATTATCTGCAATTTACCTCTGCTAAAACTCGCGACTGTATTTCTATGATAAGTCCAAAATCTTAATTCTTTCCCCATTATTTTCTACCTAGAAAACCAATTGGAGGAAGATGAACATGCAAAGGGAAGATGCGTAAGGGCTGAAGCAAAACTGAAAAATCTTCTCACGACTGGTATGGGGTTAAAGAGTAAAAACAACGGAGTCTTTAAGTTCACAGGATACCCTGTAACTGGATACCAAAACGATATGCAAGCTTCAGGTGTTCATCTCTAAAAACATCCTAATTTTCATTGACTATATCTCAATCCTTACTAATTGAGGCCTGTTAAATTACAGGATCATGCTTGAATAGCCCTGAAGACAACCTGGAAACAATCTGTATATGGGATCCTAGAATTCCTGGAATTCTCTACCAAGAAACTGCACTAAGCATTCCTTTCTCTAACATCACAAGCTTCATCACGGATGTAAAGAAGCTCCATGATATCAACCCAGAATCCCTCTGTGGACCTGAACTATACTATGGAGGCATACACCTGAGATTCCTCAAGAGCTCCACAGCTTATCTTGGTAAAGCCCACGACTCAGTTGATATAGGCCTGACCTACTATCGCCCTCGTGATCCTAACCAGCCAAGAATATATCAAGATGCTATCGAAGAGATTGAGCAGATGTTGGTGTTCAAATACAAAGGGCTGCCTCATTTTGGTAAGAATAGGAATGTTGGCTTCATCGGAGTGAGGAACAAGTTGGGGGCAAAGGGTGATAAGTTTGTGAATGTTATGGAGAGGTATGATGAAGAGGGGATGTTCTCTTCGGAGTGGACTGATGGAGTTCTTGGATTGAGAGAAAAGGATGTGCTGATAATGAAGAAAGGTTGTGCACTTGAGGGGCTGTGTATTTGTTTGAGTGATGAACATTGTGCTCCTGATAAGGGTTACTACTGTCAGCCAGGGTTGGTGTATGAGGAGGCTAGAGTTTGTAGGAAGGTGAGTAGGATTGGCTGTGAAGAGAGAGAAGAGATGCTTAGTTTAAAATTGTAATGACTAATGTTGATTAGGGATTAGCCGGTGTGATATTCTGAAGATTTATAATAAAATTGAAGAATTATCAGATAAAAGGAGATCTAATTAAATCTGTAGAAAACACAAACTTATAGTCTCTAACATCAACATTTTAATCCTTTTAACCTTTGCAGTTTTTTTTCAGAATGTGGACCGAAAGTGACTGAGAGGAGAGAGAGATTAGTTTTTTGCTCTATTATCTCTCTTATTATTAGTCTTAGCCATATTGTTTACTTTTTATGATAACCAAAACAAAACATGATGGAGGTGAATATTGTTAGGACATAGTCCATACAATATCTCTTGTTTGAGTAATGATAAACTTTTATTTGGTACTAATATTTATTTGAGATGATATAATATAGGTATATACATGTATAAGAAGTATACGAGGCGAAACGACGGGAAAATTAGTTTAAAAGCTAATTTCAACCTCCTAACCATCAATGATAGGCATCCACCATCGATTATAGGAAGAGCTCATTGATGGTCAACAATATTCATTGATGATTTTTACTCCAGCACTTTCATATAATCGAGACTTCTCAACCATTAGTGGAACCTCAATATCATCGATGGTCTAGAGTCACCATCAATGATAAACAAGTTGACTGTAGAATTTCTAGATTTAATCTCAGTCGTTTGTTGTTACTTTTTTCTACAATATCCACCAAGCTTAGTATATTTCTTTCCTAACCTATTGAGGACTTCATGTCGTTGGGGGGCGCCCCCCCTCAAGGTTTTGATTTGTGAGAGATTTCATTGAAGGATTTAACCCCTGAGACTCGACCAACTCTTACTCGTCACACACAACATTTTTAGATCATTTAAGCAAGGAGAATCACCCTTAGATTGATATTCTATACCGTTCTTCATTGAGCTACGCTTATATTCATCAATGGATGGTTTGTTTAATAATAGAGTTGTAAGATGTTTCTGATATTTTGAGCTTTAATTGTTTGTATTGGTTTTGGTTTGAACTTGTTTTCATGGCGTACTCAAGCCGGTTTAAATTGAAAGTTGAGACTAACTAGGGCTAGGTGTTACTTATTGTGATTTCGAATAGATTTCAATGTATGGTATTGTAAGCCTACTAAATTGAATTTGTGTTCAGGAGAAATCTTTTCATAGTGAGGAAGCACCTTGATAGAAGAAAGAATTGATGTAAAATTATTATCCGAACCACTGTTAAAATCTTGTTGTTCTTGGTTGGTTGCTATTTATATTTGATTATCATTGATTTCTTTTATTTTATCTTTTTTCACTATATAATTTGTATTTTAATGAAAATTAGTAGTAACCATATTCACCCCCTCTAGGCTTGCATCCCTTATCCAACAAATTTCACATCATGTCACTAGTAGAAAACTATGCATCCTTGATGGCAATTCCTGTCAAGAATGTTGATAATCTCGTCAAGATTGTAATATCCTTGATGGAGGCCCTTCAAGGATAGCCCATCAGCAAATGTCTCGTCAAGAATGTCAACATCCTTGATGGGCGTCTGTCAAAGACGCACATCCCTGACAGAACATCCTTGCCATCAAGGATGCTAAAGCATCCTTGACTAGCAGCCGTCAAGGATGTTTGAAACATTCTTGATGGCGTGGTTGTCAAGGATGCACATCCTTGTCGTCAAGGATGTCATATTTTCATTAAATTTTTTTTATAATCTAGATTTTCTTGTTTACAAAATAGTTTTTACACAATACAAGATGCAATTTACCATGTTTGTAGAATATTTTACTCAATAATAGTTTTGACTATACCACAATCCGTAAATCTATCAACAAACACACTAATATCATAACATTCAAAATCAAACCATAATCAACATATCTATCAAGACCCATAATATCAAATATATCAATAATTCTTAATATCTCTCATTCTTCCAAAATGCACAATACAAAAAGATCCAAAATCAAATCAACGAGGTAAGTCCATCCTAAAACAAAAATCATTATCATAATCCTCGCAAACATGTCACAATCCCCACAAGGAAGTCTAGGATATAAATACTACAAACTAAATAAGGAAATGTATATATCTCACACATGTATGTAGGAGATACAAAATAGTAAGAACTCAAAAATTGAGGTCTTCTACCTCGTTCATGTACTTATTTCCGCAAGAGATCCAGTCCTTGAGCTGTAAATCTCTCTATCTTTCCCAGTAGCTTTCCAGTATCCAACATATGTTGCTCTAATAGTCCTCAGCCTAGTTCAGTACCTTCTAAACTCGAAGAAGCACCATTCTTTTTCTCGCATATTTGCTTTTTTTACAAATTCAACCATACAATTGAGACTACAAGAAAAAAATATCAGAAAAAAGAAAAGAAGAAAATAGGGCTATGCTTTAGGACCTGAGAGTTGCCAGGGCTCGCACTTGTTGAGGTCAATGTCGGAGATGGCTCGACCAATGAAGGTGTTGTCAACAATTTTTGCTAAGGAGTGATGAGCTCCTCATTAGCGCGATGAAATCTGAAGCCTGGAGGCAACTTTCCTTCATTCTTCTTAAACTGTTGTACATACATCTCCACCGACAATTATGCACAATTGCAAATAAGGAATAAAGATACAAAAACATGACTATTCCATTATGTTTGCCTTAGAAATCAAAAGTAGCAAATATAACTTTTAACAAGAAGTTATTTGAGGTAGTTACAAGTGCTTGCGATGAAACGGAACTAAAACAAAAAAACTGCAGGGAAGAAAAGAACATGAAAAAAAGACAAAAAATGTTTTAGATAATTAAACTCCAAATTTAGATAATACATGATTAACATAGCAAAAACAAGAGCAAAAATGATACCAATAAGTAATAGAGGCAATAGCAAAAGAACCTCTCCCACTAAGCAAAGCAAAGAGAAGGAACAAAGTTAGGATTAAGGGTATTAGGGAAAGAATAGCTTAATTTGGGTTATTTGGGGGATTCAAACAAAAAGTGAACAATAAATTACTAAAAATACATAAAAAAAATTATCTCATAGGGAAGAAAGGTAGAGATGACACGAAAGGATATGGTGACTAATAGATAGCGATCTCGGTGAAGATAGATCCTGTAACAATTCGTGAAAATGTCATTCCTTGACATTTTGAGCACATCCACAAATTAGCTAAAAATTTATGTAGAATTGGATTAGAGTATCAAGAACTGAATAAAAAATCTTGACGCATTCAGTTAAGCCATAGAATCAGTTATGTATAATATTATTTTTTTCTCCTATTCCAAACCCGTGAAGAAAAATTCTATAGTACTTTACAGTTTATATAAGAGAGATGAAAGTAGGAATTATGTCTATCATAAATATCAAGGAACTTGGAGAAAATGGTGATGGAATAGAAATTCGCAGATATAAAGTATTTGAGTAAGCACAAA
Organism: Asparagus kiusianus; assembly: GCA_022839385.1. NCBI lineage: Eukaryota > Viridiplantae > Streptophyta > Magnoliopsida > Asparagales > Asparagaceae > Asparagus > Asparagus kiusianus. The sequence goes on along the minus strand of BQKN01067015.1, from coordinate 56,565 downwards.
TTACTTATTGAATGCAAAATAAGCAAGATAGAAAAAGTTTCCTAAAAGAAGGTAATAAATTGAGGAAAATTCTTACCTTAAGCCCATCGTAAGATTTGCTTGTTTAGCTATTTCCTCTCCAAATTTGCAATGACTCATTTTCCTCTGATTTTTTTGCAAAACAATAAGAAAGATTGTCAATGGACTCGAAAGGAAATACATCAGCAAGTTTCATGTGAGCAAAGATCATAAAGTACTATCTCAAATATTAGAAAGAGGAAGTACATGGAATTATATGTGCGTAAATGTCATCTTCCTGAAGGCAGAGTTCAAGTATATATGCCCTTTAGATAATGGTAAAGTAAAAGATTTGACTTTGTGATTTGAGGACATAATTTGTTTAATAAGTCTCACCTTATATCTAGGATGATGGAGTTCTAAGTACTACATCATAAGAAGAGCCCATCAGATATCCATGTTTGTTAACCTCAAGTGTTGTGATATCCCAAAACTTTTGCTACCTAGATTTGCATTTCTTCATCGAGCACACTTGATAGCACATTGAAAAGAACTACCATTTTCACTTAGACCAAAGGATTTAGCGTAAAACTTGACTGAAATTCAAAAAATCAATAAGCAATCCAAGGTGAACCCAGATATGTCAAACCTGCCATGCACCCATATTGTGTAATAACACGTTTTTCCAATTATAATAATATCCTCTAGTGGAATCAAATAGAAATGCAGGTACGAAACAGGCAAAATAAGGGAAATAGATACAATAAACATGATGCAGAAAGATATATCTCATAGATGAAATCATGTCTCAAATAATCTAAACTGAAATACAACTGATCTCTGAAGCAAATGTCGAATATCCCAAAACGAATCAACTAAAAATCGTACTAAGGCAAACTACCTCAACAATATAAATATAAACTCACATAACTGAATGGAAACATAAAACTACTATGGAGTTCCTACTAAAAAACCCTGTGACAATGACTATGCAAGGACTCCGTCATCCTGCGACTCTTCAATGCTCTGAGCCTCCTGAAAGAAGAAATAAAATAAAAAACAACAACAATAGCGTCAAAGCACTAGCAAGATTACCTCCATCAGCCCCCAGAGGAAGGACTACTATATATAGTTGAGGCTCTATCTAAAAAGCATAGTCTACCTAGACTGTTTTCCCAGTATCTAAGGGTATTAATACTTAGAAATCTATAACATGAGACATAGTACATCGAGCAAAATAATCAAAACAAGGAAACCCTCATGTATATACCGTATGTCTCAAATGGTAGATAACTAAATATTAACACTGAACTAAAGATAAACAATCTAAAGGAAATCAATAATTAGAGACCCACAACACGAGACTGGTACATCAAGCGAAATATTCCAAACAAGGAAACCCTCATGTATATACCATATGTCTCAAATGGTAGATAACTAAATATTAATCCCGAGCTATATATGAAAGGAAATATAACTGGAAAGTAAAGCATCATAAACAGCATCAGTATATGTATATATATCGTGTACTCGTAATCATGAGTAACTCGGTCGAAAGACAACTCAACAATGAGTTATATCATACTTGGTGTCCACCAAGGACTCAAAAAAGCTGGCTTACAATATTATGATTCTCCGTAGCATCCCAACAGATCATATCCTCATGTAAAAGGATAAGATAAGTATATTAACCTCTGCGCAAAATCATGCGGAAACGAAGACAAAGGTTCACTGACCTTGTGCACGCTTGTGCGGATAAAATCAATATAGGTTCATCGACCTCAGCGCATACTCGTGCGGAAACAACAACATAGGTTCATCGACCTTGATGCACACTCGTGCGGAAACAATAACATAGGTTCATCGACCTCAGCGCACACTTGTGCGGAAACAATAATAGGCAGTGGAGAGTAATCAGGACAATACTTGTCATAGTCCTATTTGGGAAAATCATTTGTGTGCTAAAACACTTTTCATACGTGTTCATGACTGTACATATGTCAAAGTGTTGCTCGAACTCTGCAATTGCAACTCGAAACAACACAAAAAACTAGGAGGAAGAAACTAGCCCAGTCCAGTCGACCGCCTCTAAGACTCCGGTCGATCGGTCAATGGACGCGCACGAGATGTGCAAACAGGCACCCGCCGGTCGACTACCCCTAGGGCGCCGGTCGGCGGCCAGAGGGAAATATGTTCCCTCAGGATTTTAAATTATAGAACTTGTAACACCTTAAACAACTTATTTTTATCCTCATTATTCATACAACAAGGTTACAACTTGATTACCACTTAGCAGGATAATATTTTAGAAAAAGATAAACTCTTAGGATTAATCTAGTTAGAGTTGACATCATAATAACTCAATTTTCTAAATTTACACATAAGCTATCCACATGATTAATTATACATGATGGGATCTACCCAAATATAAGAGATAAAATTTCATTTACACAAGTTACATTTATCTAGGTAATCATAATCCTAGGAAGTAAACTTCGTTGATTAACATGAAAAGTTCCATTTATTATTCCTCTAGGATTCTAACATGATTTAACATGATTAATAAACGAAAAAAATTCAAAATTTCTAAAGATCATGATCATGAAACTAAGCAATATTTAAGGGAACAAAATTACAGTTCTAGCATAGGATTTAACATTTATCATCATAAACTAATTTTTAACATAACAGTTAACTTAAGCATGAAGAATCTTCTTAAAATTTTAACTAATTACAGGGAGAGGTTTGGATGAGGGTCATATTACCTCAAAGTTGCTGAAATTCCGAAACAACGGTTGTGTGAGATCCCCTTCACTACAAACGCTAGCCTCTGTTTCCTCTTCACAAACGTCACAGGAACACATAGAAACTATTATGGGGTTTGAGAGGGGAAAAGGCTTTGTAAAAGATGAGTTGGGTTTTTACTTGACAAGGATCTCTCTAAAAAATGAGTCTCTGTTAAAATAGGAACCAAATTAAAACATCAAACTGCTGTCACGATAGAGCCAGTGGCGTCCGCAGGCAAAAAGACGAAAGCTCAAATTTTTAAGAGAGGTCACACTTCCTAGATTTAAGGGAAAATGATTCTCCTCTACGTAGTGTCTACAAACACACACATTCCACACATATTCTAACACAAAGACACATGTACAAAGCTTACACGATGTTGTAAAAAGGCTTGAAAAGGACATCAAAAATGATCTAGAATGAAACATGCACATGAGTTGACATTTCGACCGACTAGACGAGTTAGCACAGTGGTGTCAACTCGAAGGGATCTCAACCGACTGACTCAAGATGACACACTCTTGTGTCGACTCTAAAGTCAATGACTCAACCAAGCAGACGAGACGACATAGTGGTGTCGACTCGAAAGTTAGTACGAGTCGGCTTGAAGTCTGACCGAACGAGATGAGACGAGATCGGTTTATACGAGCCAGACAAGACGAGTGTCGACTCGAAGGGCGGTGCGAGTCAACATGAAGTTCGACCGAATGAGACGACAATGTGGTGTGGACTCGAAAAGTGGGTGTTGACTCGAACGGGGGTACGAGTCAACACGAAACTCAGCCGAATGAGACGACAATGTGGTGTCGACTCAAAAGGTGGGTCTAGCCGACTCGAGTCTGCCAGCCTCTCTATTCTAAGTTTGATATACTGATATATAGGTTACTCGTATATATATATATATACATTGAATTAATCTCGAATCAATTCCTAACATACTCAAATATCAAAATATGTTACTTATAACCATATAACATATTTATTATCATATATCACAATATTTTAAATTTACGGGGTTTTATATTCTTCCTTCCTTAAAAGAATTTCATCCCTAAAATTCCGTAATCGTATCTTTGCATTATCTACACTTAACAGTCCAGAATATAAATGCTTCCACTTAACCCCTAACTAACCGAAACTAGTACGTCAGACGAAAAACCCAAACAAAGGACCCCCATATATATACCATGTGGTCTGAATGATTAGGAGGCTAAGTGTTAATATCCATATTCTAGCATTAAATGTACATATGACCAAAGAGATAAAACATAAACAAACAAAAATCATAATCAAATGAATCTACATGCTCAAATAGGTGTGGGTAGTTGCGATGCAAATCCTCATTGTGTTCCCAAGAAGCCTCCTCAGCTCTCTTCCTATTCTACTGAACTTTTACAAGAGGAATAACCCTGTTTCTAAGCTTCTTTTCCTCCTTAGCAAGAATGCAAACAGGAATTTCAATAGTGGTGAAATCATCATGAAGCTCGATCTCTGGTGCGTCTAACACTCGCTGCCACTCCTCGTCGCGTAGATGCTTCTTAAGCATCGAAACATGGAAAACATCGTGTATACTCGACATCGATGCTGGAAGATCTAGCCGATATGAAACGGCTCTAATGCACTCAACTATCATGAACGGACCAATGTATCTTGGGGTAAGCATTCCCCATCTACCAAATAGCTGAACTCCTTTCATCGGTGATACCTTTAGTAATACATAGTTTCCAATCTGAAACTCTAATGGTCGTCGTCTCTTATCTACATAACTCTTTTGGCGACTCTATGCTGCAAGAATATGCTCCCGAATTATTCTTACCTTCTCTGTGGTCTGTCTCACAAGTTTTAGTCCAAGTATCAAGTTGTCCTCCAGTTCTGCCTAACAAATAGGCGATTTACAAAGCCTCCCATATAATGCCTCATATGGTGTCATGCCTATAGTTGCTTGATAACTATTGTTATAAGCAAACTCAATCAAAGGGATGTGATCCTCCCAACTACCCTGAAAATCAATAATACATGCCTGCAATATGTCCTCCAATACTTGGTTGACTCTCTCCATTTATCCATCTATCTACTGATGGAAAATGCTAGAATAAGACAACTAGCTCCCGAAAGAATTTTGGAAGCTCCTCCTGAAATGCTAAGGGAAAACCGATCCTTGATCCTTTACAATCGTCTCTAGAATTCCATGTAACCTCACGATCTCCTGAATAAATATCCTCTCATAAATCTCCTCTATGTACATCGTCTTCACAGGTATAAAGTGTGCTGACTTCGTCAACCTATCAATGATCACCCAAATCGAATCGTTTCCCTTCTTTGATTTTAGCAATCCCATAATAAAATCCATCAAAATATCTACCCACTTCCACTCGGGAATGGGTAAGGGCTGTAGAATCACTGTTGGTCTCTGATGTTCTGCCTTCACCTGCTGATAGGTATAGAACTTAGCTACATACTCCGTAATATCTCTACGCATGCCGCTCCACCAAAAGTGTCTCTTCAGGTCATTATACATTTTTGTTATGCTTGAATGCACTATGTACCTAGTACGATGCGCCTCATCAAGCAACTCCTTCTTCAGCTCTGCACTAGCTTACATGACTAATCGACCTTTCATTTGAAGGCCTTCGTCTGCTTTAACGGTCCAATTAGCTTTGGGCTCATTGGAAATCTTCCACTTTTGGGTTTGAATCCAAGAGTCATCTAGCTGAGCTCTGACCACTCTATCACTCCAATATGGTTGAACTGACATAGCTCCCAAAAATACGCTACTCTCATCGATCTCCGGTCTAAAGTCAAACTGGCTAAGGGTGTAAAAATCTTGGTACAATGAGCACCTCAAAGCCGAAAACTAATATTGATGCTTCCTGCTCAAAGTGTCCGCCACGACGTTCGCCTTCCCTGGATGGTAGTGAAATGTGAACTCGTAATCCATAATAAACTCAACCCATTGTCTTTGCCTCTGATTGAGTTCTTTCTGAGAAAATGGGTACTTCAGACTCTGGTGATCTGTGAATAACTCAATCTGTACTCCATACAGATAATATCTCCATGTCTTCAGTGTGAAGACCACTGTTGCTAACTCCAAGTCGTGCGTGGGATAGTTCTGCTCATGCGTCCTCAATTGTCGAGAGGTATAAGCTACCACTCTTTGGGTTTCAATCAAGACACCTCCTAAACATGCTATTGATGCGTCCGTGTAGACAATAAATGTCCTATCACTGCTCGGAATGGTCAAAAATGGTGTTCTAGTCAACTTGGTCTTTAAAGTCTCAAAGGCCTTCTGGCACTCTGTGCCCCAAATGAACTATACACCCTTCTTCGTAAGGCGTGTAAGTAGCATGGTGATCTTTGAGAAGTCTTGAATGAACTTCCTATAATAGCCGACTAGGCCCAAGAAGCTACGAATCTCGGTAACTGTCTTCAACTGTTTCTAATCAGGTACTGCCATAATCTTTGTTGGATCCACTGCTATGCCCTCTCTACTGATGACATGACCAAGAAATCTGACCTCTGACAACCAAAACTTACATTTGCTAAACTTGACATATAACTGATGCTCCTGCAAGGTCTGCAATGCTAATCGTAGATGCTGTTCATAGTCTGCCTCCGATCTCGAATAGATAAGGATATCATCTATAAATACAATCACGAATTGGTCCATATATGGACGGAAAACCCGATTTATTAAATCCATGAAAACTACGGGTGCATTTGTTAGCCCAAATAGCATGACCAGGAACTCAAAAGACCCATATCGAGTCAGAAAGGTAGTATTGGGAATATCCATCTCCTGAACCCGCAACTGATGATAACCAGAACGAAGATCAATCTTCAAGAAATACTACGCTCCCTGTAGTTGGTCAAACAAGTCATCAATCCTCAGTAATGGGTACCTATTCCGGATGATGACCTTATTCAACTCATGATAATCGATACATAATCGCATACTACCTTCCTTCTTCTCACGAAAAGAATCGGTGCTCTCCACGGAGAATGACTCCGACGAATAAAGCCCTGAGATAACAACTCATCCAACTGGGTCTATAGCTCCCTCATCTCAGCAAGTGCTATATGATAGAGTGCTTGAGATATCGGTGCTGTATCCAGCTACAACTCGATGTAGAACTCAACTTCTCTCACAGGAGGTAACCTAGGTATGTCCTGAAAAACATCTTGATAATCTAAGATAACTCTAGTCTCACACAAATCAGCACTCTGATCCCTCAGCATCACCTCCTTGATGTACGCCAAAAATGACTCCGCAAACTGGTTGCCATATGAGGTCGTTACAATCAATTTAGACCCATCGGATGCTTGCAAGCTGACCGTTTTGGTAAAACAGTCAATACTGATATGATAGGATGATAACCAATCCATACCAAGAATGATGTTAAACTCCAACATCCGTAAAACGATCAGATCAATGATAAACTCGAACTCATCTATATTGATGACACATTTCCTATAGATATTCTCCAATAGGGATACCTCCCCTAAAGGAGTAGAGACGGATAACATAACATCTAAGGGATGTGCAACTAGCTGAAGCCTGCCCATGAAGGTATGAGAGATAAAAGAATACGAAGCTCCTAAATTGGACGAGATCCGAGCTGGAAACAAATTCACTAAGAAAGTATCTTCCACTATAGTCTCACTCGCGCCATGATTGCATAGTACGATGGTATAAACTCTATCGATGGTTGCTGACTGCTAAACTGCTGGTGGTGGAACATACGAAACTATCTGTCCCTCAGAAATCTCTTGGATGGCACAAATTTGGCCTGCTGGCCCCTCAATCCTTGAAATGGTAGGGGGTGCCACGATCATCCGCTGCTGCTGATCGTAACCGCGGCCTTGCTGCAACTGCTAGCCTTGACCACGGTTCTGCTGCTGATCGTGTCCATGATCCTACTGTTAGCCTCCTCTTGGTGCACTACGGCACTCTGAAGCTTTGTATCCAAACTTCTGATAGTTGTGACATATCCCCTGAAACCTACGTTGCTGTTGTGTTATCTGGCCCTGCTGTGGTCTCTTCTTGTACTGACCCATCTGCTGATGCTGAAAATCCTTACCCCACTGCTGGGGTCCTCCAGGTTCGACAAAATGTCTCTTGCCCTTGCTCTTGCCATTCTGCTGGCCTGATTTAGAGCTACTCTCTCTAGTCTTCTGGAACATTGTAGTTTTTGTCTCCTATGAAGTGGCTACATCAGCTACTTCTCGAACTGAGCAGAATCTCCTTAATACTATGTAGCGATAAAGGCTTGGATGAAGCCCTGTAGGAAACATCTGTGCCTGGCGCTCTCCAATTTTCCACATGCCTGTAAAGTGAAGTAAACTCATGAATCAGCTCTCGTAGTCAGCTATGGTCATATCCCCCTGCTCTAGTCTGGTCAGCTCTAGCTCTTTCTCAGCTTGTGCCGCGGAAGAGATGTACTGCTCATCGAAGAAATATACAAAATCCTCCCAAGTGAGAGTCATCCGGTGCTCTGGGGTGAACTGAAGCCGATACCATCCTCCGACATCACCCTTAAGGTTGTAAGCTGCTAGCCTCTGCCATTGCACTGAATCCACACCAAGTAAGTCTAGTATGTTACTCACATCTTCTTTCCACTTATGAGTTGCAAGTAAATCTGATGACCCCTGGAACTCCGATGCCCTCATCTTTTAATACCGCTCCACTAAACGGAGCCAAGCCTCTTGCTCTGCTACTTGCTCTATAACTGGTGGTGGCGTAACCCCTGGTGTAACTTATGGGGTCTCCTCTGAGATGGGAATGACTGGAATCACAGGTGGCGGTGTAACTGGCTGAACATGACTCGTCATATGTTCCTTGATTGCTGTTAACATGACCTTATAAGTGCTATGAGGTCTACAAGGTACTGTGGAGCTTTTTGTGTCTCTGGAGGGACTTGCTGTAGCTCGGGTGGGGCCTGCTACTGTGCGGGTGGAGCCTGCTGCGGCTCTGGCGCTGCTTGCCTTGCTCTCCGGGTAAGAGGCCTACCACGTTCGCGTCCTTATCCTGATATCTATGAGTTCAAGAAGAGAGTTTATAAGACACAATAATGAGACCTCAGGCAAAAGCATATGTAGCACCTAGCAAAATTGTTATCATAAATTATTCATGCGAATACCTTTCAATCAAAGTAAGATAGTCATAAAAAAATTCGTAATTTTCGTATATAACGTCCTCACTCCTTATAGGAATTCCTAGCGGACTCTATATATGAATTCTAAGAAACTCTATTCTAGCTCCATGACTAAACACAGGATGATCCTAAGGGTACTAGAACTAGAGCTCTGATACCAACTATGACGCTCCTGTTTTTACACATGACTGCAGTCCAAGGTGAACCCAGAGATGTCAAACCTGTCATGCACCCACACTATGTAATAACACGTTTCTCTAATCATAGTAATTTCCTTTAGTAGAATCAAATAGAAGTATATATACAAAACAAGCAAAATAAGGGAAAGAGATACAATAGACATGATACAGAGAGATATATCTCATAGATGAAATCATGTCTCATATAATCTAACGTGAAATACAACTGATCTCTGAAGCAAATGTCGAATATCCCAAAACGAATCAACTAAATATCATACTAAGGCAAACTGCCTTAACAATATGAATATAAACTCACATGACTGAATGAAAACATAAAACTACTATGGAGTTCCTACTAACAACCCCTACGATGACGACTATTCAATGACTCCATCATCCTGCAACTCTCCGATGCTCTGAACCTCCTAAAAGAATAAATAAAATAAAATAACAATAACAAGAGCGTTAGAGCGCTAGCAAGATTACCTCTATCCGCCCCCAGGGGAAGCACTACTATATATAGTTGAGGCTCTATCTAAAAAGCATAGTCTACCTAGACCGTTTCCCTGTATCTAATGGTATTAATACTTAGAAATCTACAACATGAGACATAGTACATCGAGCAAAATGATCCAGACAAGAAAATCCTCATGTATATACCGTATGTCTCAAGTTGTAGATAACTAAATATTAATCCCGATGAATCACGCACCTACGGTAGAGCCCCACGGCTGCGTGGACTTGTTCTGATTCAAGATGAGGATGGCAGATCATCTAAGTCCTTTGCACGAGGATCGAGGAAAAGTTCCAATCAAAGAACACTTGGGTCCGATGACTGAACCCTAAGCAACTACTCGAGCTGGGGGTCATACGCGCCCTCGCAACAAGTTAGAGCCTTTATATGGGAAAACTCCTCTAAATGACCGCTTCGTACTGCGAGTCAGTGTCCAAGAGCCCATTGATGTCCCACGCTCATGAATGTGTAGCTCAAAACGTGTGACTCTTGAGAGCACTAACAAGATGTCGAACCCCCAGAAGGAAACATTTTCGTCTGACAGTGACGACGTTATACCTGGGAATTCGTGCCAATACATGATAGGTTAGTCCAGTAATTATACCGATGAGTTATACTATCGGGTTGGTGGTACGAACAAATCTCAAAAGAGAGATACCAAGGAGATGGACTTTCATTGTCCGTGTTCTAAACTTATTAGGATAGTATTATCAGCGTGTAGATACCCCAAGACCGCTCCACAGAGGGTCTTGATATTCCAAAGGCTTTCCTTTGAAGTATCAACTACTAAGCCAATACGTTTCCGCAAGAAACGATCAGCCGTGCAAGATGACGAACTCCCAGAAGTCACTATCAATATGGTCGATAAAGGAAAGTCAATGCAGAGTTTCAGTCCTCGTCATTTTTCGGACGTATCCCAACGTATAACTCGGTTATGTGCAGGAACTACTAGGCATAGGGACTATCAGAGGATGAATAGAGGATTATCCTCGGATAATAAAACATCAGATGCTCCTCTGCAATCACTTCTGATAATATGGTATCCAGCTTAGGACAATCCTGCGACGCACTTATGATCAACACCGAGCAAATGGCCAAAATCATCGATGATGCTTTGGCTAAGAAAAAAGAGAACTTTAAGTTCGAATTGGAAATGCCCATGATGCGAATGAAGGAAGAGCATGACCAACAAATTCGGGCTCTGTCCAATCAACTTGGTGAATCCGGTTGTCGTAATATTGCTAACCAAGCAGGTAGAGATTCAGATATGGACGAACACCTCGATGAAGACAACGCTCTGGATGACCAAAATACTGGGGGTGGCCCTACAAAAGACAATGACGCTAGAGGTGGTCCCACCAAAGATGACAATGTCGGGGGTGGCTGCGTTGTTCCTCTTAGAAATCGTCCAAAGCATGATACAGACGAGGACGAGAAGATAAAAGACCTAGAGAGCAAAATCGATGCTTTGATGTCTGCTCGAGAGGTCAAGAAGACTGATATTCCGTGTCCCTATCCAAGAGAGTAGGATTCAATAGCATACCCGACGAAGTTCAACCTAATCAACTTCATGCCGTTCCATGGAAAGGGCTCGCCCACTCAACATCTGATCTACTTTAAGTCCCACTTGGGCATGATCTCCGGTAATGAAGCTTTGATGGTCCGGTCATTCATTAGCACCCTTCGCGGGCCTATCTTCGATTGGTACCGTCGTCTCAAGCCTGGAAGCATCAACGGCTGGGATGACATGGAAAACTTATTCCTCAGCAATTTCTTTGATGACGACGCTGAGGTATCCATCAGGACACTCTTTGAGGAGAAACAAGAAGACGAAGAGACGGTCGATGACTTCATCAAGCACTTCTGAAATAAGGTGATGAATTACCAAGATCCAGTCACAGAGGACTTCATCCTCCAAATCTGTCATAACAACCTATCCATTAACATTTTGGAAGTTACGTGAGTAGTATCGTCTAACACCTGGAAAGAGTTAAAGGTGCGCAGAGAGCAGGCCGAATGCTTCCTTAGAAGGAAGAAAGCCGTGAGAAGCCAACCAATGGCTAATCCTTCGAACTCAAACCTCACCTCCCATAGTAAAGGGAAGGCACCTGCAGTAGCTGTTGATGTTAATCAGACGTCACAGTAGCAATCCTGGAGACAACAAAAGAATTTGGGTCCCAGACTCCAAAAAGAGTACTCCTTCAAGGACGAAGATGTTTCGGTCATTTCGAATCCCTCCTTGAAAACAACAAGATCAAGCTACCACCTATCGCAAATCAGGAGGAAGCTGATAATACTGCGGATCCAAAGTATTGTGCGTACCATAGGAGGATCCTTCATCCCACCAAGGCATGCTTTGCTCTAAAAAATAGCATCCAAACCCTGGTTGAAGCTGGCGTCATAACGCTAAATTAAGCCTAATGAACACTCCGAAGAGTATACGAGTATAAACTGCTTCTTAATATTCTAACATGTTAATGAGTCTAAACTATTTCCTTTTTTTCACGAGAAGTTTCTAAAGAGTGCCATGCCTGGTATTCTTAAGGATAACCCGGTCATCCAACTAAGTAAAATGTTAAACCCGGTTTTGTAAAGAAAGTTAGGGGTGGATGATTCATGTAACGAAAAGTTCCCAAAAGAATGCTATATGGTGTATTCTTAGGGATAACCCGGTCACTACAAAGAAGTGATAAATGAGAAACTCCCACTCGGACTCTGAATGTTCAAGGGCGAAACACATCTCATTATCGGGATCAATTCTACCAACTTCCAAGCATTCTTTTGCTGAGATAAGATTTGATCACTTTGTTGGATCAATTGACGGTGGGTCCACTAAAATTATTTTTGGTTTAATCCACTCAAATTCCTGCTATGTCTATGCACTCAACACTTCTATGGTTAGAGTCTGGACATAATGCTTGGAATTTTAATCTGCCAATCCTTGACGAATTGTCAAACCCCTTCGTGTTAAGTTCTTATCACTTGACACCAAGAATCCCTACTGAGTAATCAGTACAAGTCAACACTCCCACTATGATTTGTACCCACACTCCTACTGTCTTCCTGGTCAAACCTTCCTACAGTTAGGGTCACAACCAAAATCCCCTCTCGATTTTTCTAACGAACGAGAGGTCTAAGAATCAAGCAATCAAACCTTCATACAGCTAGGATCATCTCAAACCTTCCTACAGTTAGGACCAAAACTAAAATCCCCTCTCGATTCTTTCTATGAATGAGAGGTTCACTTTCAAATCGAGTGATCAAACCTTCCTACAGTTAAGGTCGCCTCAAACTTCCACTTGGTCAAACCTTCCTATAGTTAGAACCAAAACCATAATTCACTCTCGATAAATGAGAAATTTACTTTTAGTTCGGTAATCAAACCTTTTGACAGTTAGGATTATTCGACTCTTTTTTATTCTCGGAGTGGAGATCCCACTCTTAGTTTCACCTTCCCGGATCTTTGAAGTGGAAATCCCACTTTGAGTTTTCTTTGTAACTAGAGATAGAATATAAAATTCTTCCTTCCTAGTATCAGATTCGTCTTTGCCCTAAGAGAAGACACCATCCATCAACTCTAAAATCCGTACTTCACACGTACGAGGAATTTTATCCCGAAGCCTAAGTAAGGATAAGTCAACGCCTAACACGCGTTGTTGATTTAGTCTTTCACCTAGTAAAGAAGACATCAGAATCTAAATTTGGGAAATTTTATCCCGAAACCTAAGTAGGGATAAATCAGCGCCTAACATGTGTTGTCGGTTAGTCCTTGACCGTAAAAAGGACAAAAGCCTATATATTCGACATTGTGGTAGGTTGTTATTAATAACACCATAATTCATGCCTTACACGCACGGGTTGACCATAAAAAGGATAAGATCCCACATATTCAATATTGTGGCAGGTTGTTATTAATAATACTATAATCCGTGTCTTACATGCAAGGGGAACTTTATCCTGAAGCCTAAGTAGGGATAAGTCAACGCCTAGCACGCGTTGTCGGTTTAATCTTTCATCGAGTGAAGAAGACACCAGAATCTAAATCTGGAGAATTTTATCCTGAAGCCTAAGTAGGGATAAGTTAGCGCCTCACACGCGTTGCCGGTTAGTCCTTGACCGTAAAAAGGATAAAAGCCCACATATTCTATATTGTGGTAGACCGTTATTAATAACGCCAAAATTTGTGCCTTACACGTGTGGGGAATTTTATCTCGACTCCTAAATAGAGATAAGTCAGCACCTAACACGCGTTGCCGATTTAGTATTTCACCGATTGAAGAAGACACCAGAATCCAAGTCTGGGGAATTTTATTTCGAAGCCTAAGTAGGGATAAGCCAGCGCCTAACACGCATTGTCGGTCAATCCTTGACCATAAAAGGATAAAAACCTATATATTCGACATTATGACAGGTAGTTATTAATAACACTATAATCCGTGCCTTACACGCGTGGGGAATTTTATCCCGAATCCTAAGTAGGGATAAGTCAGCGCCTAATACGCGTTGTCGGTTTAGTCTTTCACCGATTAAAGAAGACACCATAATCCAAGTTTGGAGAATTTTATCCTAAAGCCTAAGTAGGGATAAGTCAATGCCTAACACGCGTTGCCGGGTAGTTTATTCCCGTAAGAAAGACGAAGTCTATGTATTCAATATTGTAGCATTAAAAGAGTTAACTCTTTTAGCACAACATCATATGCGGAACGAACTTAAACAATTTGTATGCAAGCCTGATTCAAACGGTAATCGGTAAAGGCATGTCAAATCTGTTGATGACTGAGGATTTGCTAAAAATCCTGAGTCTGCATCTGATACATGCAGTCGGGTAGTCTATTCCCGTGAGAAAGATGAAGTCTACATATTCAATATTGTAGTACTAAAAGAGTTAACTCTTTTAGCACAACGTTACGTGCGAAACGGTCTTAAACAATTCGCACGCTAGCCCGACTCAAACGGTACTCGGTAAAGGCTCATCAAATCCATTAATGGCTGGGGGTTTGCCAAAAATCCTATAAATGTGAGAATCATTGATGCACCAGCCCCATTAGTTGGTCTCGTAACTTGAGCATCCAACAACTTCAGAATAAGAGCCATACATGTAGATGAATCAGCTTTAACAGTTGATCCTGCAGCCCTAACATTTGGGACCGCCATGCTCCAAGGCCTTAAGAGCTTAAACTGTGTAGACTCAAGCAAAGGTACGTGTTTAAACTATGTTAACACCGGTCAACGCGCTATAGTAAAGGTTGATGCCGGTCAACGTATCAGTAATCTCACCAAAATAAGACAAAGGATGCTTCCAGGGAGTTCAATCACATTTAGATACGAATTACCGACGAAGATAATCAATTCAAAGTCATCTCAATGACAAGAGCTAAGTTCAGAAACTTACGCATCAACTTTATTTCAAGATTTCGACAACAGTCAGATAATAAACACAGTGCCGGAAGAACTTCATAGACTAAAGACTGAAGAAGTCAAGAATTAAAACAAGGTCCTTCTATGCAATCTCCTCGACAAAATACTTAAGACGTTGAAAAAATGGCCTATCTTATCCAAAGTATTCCAGACTCCTCTATAAAAAAATAAGTCTGAATACTTTGGAGAGGGTATCTGTAGACGTCTAAAAATGCTTATAGGTATCCACATACAACTCAAGACAAAGAGAAGATGATGAACGTTATTATCCAAGTCGAATAGGATTATCTGAGTCAAAGAGGATCATTTGACACCGATAAGCGCATGAAGCGAATCAGTAAACCATTAATGACATGGCAACGAACCACCGGAACGGCCAACGCCAGGTGGTACGCGTGCTCACCGGCCACCGCCAAGTGGCCCACACGCTCATCGGTCACCAAAATAGCGAACCAAGTATCCTGTGCGCTTACCGACCACCTCCATATGGGCCGCGCACTCATCAGCCAATGCCAAGTGGGCCTGCGTGCTCATCGGCCATCGCCAAGTAGCATGTACGATCATCAGCCATCGAAACGACAAACCAAGTGGCCTGCATGCCCGTCGGTCATTGTCAAGCGACTTGCGCGTTCACAAAATGTATAAAGCGAATGGTGAAATGTACAAGTTAACAAAACGACGGAATGTACATAGAAGGACGGAACAAGTCCAGACCGAACATACCGAGAAAACCCCTGGCGGTCGAGTCGTTCCAAAACAACTCAGCCAGGCTAGTGGCTTGGCCCATGGCCAAGCCACCAAATGGTGGTTCGCGCCTAAACAAAACCGGTTCGGTTCGTTTTGCACCCGGTTCAACCAAATTCGATCCGAAAACGCGTTTTGATAGTTTTCGACGAGTTTTCACGGAATTTCTTCTATTTTAGAGGTTCCTAACTACCTAGATGTTATCTCTAAACATGGTTACACCATTATCAACTGAGGATAAGGTCAAATCCATCATTCTTATCCGAAAACCCCCAACCAAAGCCTATAAATACAGGCCTAGGGGTTCATTTCACAAGGGCAGGAAATCAAAGGGGTGAAGTGCTGCTAAATTAGAGAGTGAAGCACAAATTTCAGAGGGTTAGTATATCTTGGTGAGGTTCGTCAATAAAAAAGGAGAGAGTTCAAGAGATCTGAGACCTATTTCCCCCTATTCCTCCAGATTTAAGCTTGGTCTTAATCCCGAGAAGAGTCGTAATCTCGCTTGGTCGAGGTTACCACTTTTGTGAATACTTTCTTCGTGAAGTAGGAGCTTTGATTATCAATCTATCAACCGGATCTGATCCGCAACGGTCTACGAATATCAACGTTCCTAGCACAGGCAAAGTTCTCATGCAAACAATAGGCGATAAACATCTATTGTATGTTGTTTGAAGAAATTGTAATCTTTCATTTTCATTATTTAAGGAGATCTTATAAAAAGATCAACTTTTTTTTATTTTGAGATTATTGTAATGACTGAAGTTGCAATAGATTCGATGACAATGAAAACAATAATTTTTAACCCAAACAGCAGGGACCAGCTTTATTGTTCAATTCCCTAACGATGAACTTATCGATCAAGCTGAAGAGATGAAGGTCATTGATATAGGATCCTTTCAAGGTAGATTTCATCTATGACATGAATACCTTAGTCTCAAGGTCCTTTCAAAACCATTCTTGACTTGGATTCACCTCTATAGGCTGCCATATCACCTCTGAGATTGGGATTTTATTCAAATCCTCCAAAAGGGTGTTGGAGAGTGCATCATGAGCTCTAATGATGTCGCCTTCCACATTAATTTTAGTAAATGTAAAGTCCTCATCAAAGTCAGGGACTTATCTGACATCCTTAAGGAGTTCAGATTCAGATATATATCTCTAGTCGATGGTAGCTTGATGGAAGGCTCTACCATCACCCTAGTCATTGGTAAACCTATTTCAGATAGGGATTTTGAAAAACTTGAGGTGCAATAGCACCAAGCTAAACAAGAGCGTAACACATCTATAGAATCTTGCTAGTGGATAGACGGGGCTAGGAGGAGGAGATCAACCAGAGCTGACCAGTCATGAGGGCTCCTAGATCAGCAGCTAGAACGTTGAAAGGCAAGGACAATTTAGTCCTTTAATTTTCAAAATTCAATTAGGTTGGGATTTGAGGAGGTTGCTAAGGTAACAATAGATGCATGGAAAAATTCCAGGAGATCCCGTATCAACTTGGGCCACAAACTGTTGGCACTAATATGGTAGAACCTAAATTGATTAAGGTGGTCTGGAATGGCAATAATGTGATGGTGGAACGGGCCCAATGGATAGCTTTATTATATTCTCAAGGTATGGGTGGTTCTAATGCTCCACCAAATCTTGCTCTACCTATTGCTAACTTTGCTGCTGACTCCTCTTCTGATTCCCCAAAAGCTCTCAGGAAGGAAACTTCTACCACTGTTCCCTTAGGATTTGAGCATCTTGTTGCGGTAAAGCCAACTTCATAGGGAGAACAATGGGGCATAAAGCATATATGCGTCATCTCGCATCCTCCAGGTCTCTTCTTTCATCTTCCAAACAGGGTAAGTCTTTGTGTTTTGCTTCAGTATCCTTATCTTTGAATGTGAAGCATGATAATGACCGAGTTAGTATATTATCTAACTGTGGAGCTAAGGAAGCTATCCCTATTGATGGCTTGGCCCGTCTTAAGGATCTGGGGTCTGAGCGAGCTGTGGGACAATCTTAGTCCACTGCTTCTCGCCGTAGTAGTGTTATTATCATATTTATTTATGAAGCTTGGTATATGAAATGTTAGGAGCCTTAATGACCCTACTAAAAGGAGGTTGGTCAAAGATGGTATTATGCTCTCAAATGTTGGCATCATAGGTATTCAAGAGTCTAAGCTTAACGCCATTAGACATCAATCCCTTACAAGTCTTGGTGAGAATAGAATTAATTCTTGCTTAAAATTAGATGCTAGTAATTCTAGGGATGGAGTGCTATTAGGATGAATTGCTTCTTTGTTTGATTGCCTCGTTTCTTATATCAGAATCTTTTGTATTTTTGCTGTTTTATATTACAAATATCTTAACTTGAAGTTCTTAGTTTTTACCATTTATGCTCCTATTGAAAAAGATGAGAAGGAAGTATGCTGGTGGGAGTCAAAGAGAGTTAGTTTAATATTTTTATTGCTTTGGTCTCTAATTGGGGATTTTAATGTCACTTTACGTACTAATGAAAGAAGTAGTAGATCAAGGTCTAGTAGAGACATGAATCTTTTTAAAAAATTCATAAATTCCCTTTTTCTTATGAATCTCCCCCTCAATGGTAGAAAGTTTACTTGGTCTAACGTGAAAGCTTCTCCTGTTATGGCTTGTGTTGAAAGATTTTTTTATCTCCTATGACTTTGAATCTAAATTTACTTCCCTAGTTCAATTTTTCTTTCCTTCCCCTCTTCCTTTCCCTCTTCCTTTCTTCCTTTCCTTTCCCTATACCTATGCCTATCTTCAGATTTTAAAATTATTGGTTTTCTCACTCCTCATTCAAGCCTTTTATTGTCCACTCTTAGTCTTCATTCCATTATTGTGGTAACCCTGTTGATATCTTCCACGAAAAAATTAGGCTCACTAAGAAAAGAATTAAGTGGTGGAGGAAACATGTCTTTGACTCTTTGCAGGATTCAAAGAGGGAAACCTTATTTAAGTTGGAACAACTTTCTATCCTTGAGAAGCTTTCTCCCATCTTTGATTTTGATAATAGGCTCAGACTCCTCTGAGGGAGTCCCTCTCCTCTTTAGTCAGGGATAAGGAAGTGGATTAGAGACAGAGATCTAGAGCTCTTTAGTTAAAGGAAGGACACTCCAACTCCTCATTCTTTCATAAAATTGTTTATCACCACAAAAGATCCAATTTCATTCCTTTTTTACACCATGAAGGTAATATCATCTCCTTAGAAGCTATGAAACAAAAGTTCTTCTTTGAATTTTCTTTAATATTTTCAAGACCAAACCTCTTTCCCTTTTTCAACTTGATTGGGATCACCTTTATCAATCTACTATTCCCAAGCTTCAATCACTTGACTCCCCCTTTTCAAGAGAAGAGATTAAGGTAGCAATTCTTGTTTTGCATCCTCATAAATTTCCTAGACCAGATGATTTCTCTATTCTTTTTTATCAATCTTTCTGTAAAATAATCCAAGAGGATCTTTTCCCATTTTTTTTCTTATTTATTCTTAGATCTTGCCTCTCCCCACAAAATTAACTTCTCATTCCTTACTCTTCTCCCTAAAATTGATAATGCAAGTAGTTCTAAAGACTTCAGGCCTATAAGTTTGTTGAATCGTTTATTCATAAACTTCACTAAGATCCTAACAAATAGACTTAAGCCTCTACTTTTCTCTCTGGTTGATAATTCTCAATCTACTTTTCAAGCGGGCAAATCTTCTTTGGACTCCATTGTGCTGGGTCATGAAATGGTCCTCTGTTGATTCCCTAAGAAGATTGAAGCACATGTCATTAAAATTGATTTCAAGAATACCTGTGACTGTGTCAGCTGGAACTTCATCCTTTCTCTTCTTAAGGCTAGAGGCTTTGGTCTGCAAGTGAATTGAACACATCCTTGCATCATCAAAATCTTGTCTTATTCAATAGCAATCCCACCAACATCTTCAACTGGTATAGAGGTCTTAAGCAAGGTGATCCTCTATCCCCCATGCTTTTCATTCTTGCTATGGATATTCTCAACAAATTATTGATTAATAGTATTAACTCTGGGGATCTAGCGGAACTGTATCTTAAGGGTAGACTAAATGATATCCATTCTATTTAATTTACTAATGATACTCTAATCTTTTGTAGAGCAGACTATCATAATATTTCTAAAATTAAATCTATCCTTTATCTATTTGAGGATGTGTCTAACCTTGGTATCAATCTAATCTCTTCTATAGTAGAAAACTTCCTAATCATGGCCCTTCTCTAGGTAGAATTATCAATTGTTCTTTTGGTTCTCCTCCTTTCAGATATCTTGGTCTCCCTTTGACAAAGGGATTTCTCACTAAATAAGATTGATAGCCTCTTATTGAATCCTTTCATAGAAAGCTATCTTTGCAGAAAACTAAACATTTATCTTTTGGTGGGAGACTTGTTGTTAATTCTGTTCCATCTTCCCTCCCTCTTTATTACATGTCTTTCTTTAAAATCTCTAAATGGCTTATTAAAGACAATGGATAAGATTAGAAGTAACTTTCTTTAGGAAGGAAGTGCTAAAACTCCTGGTATTAAAGCGTTAGTCTCCTAATAAATCTGGGGGTTTTGGTGTTCTCAATATTGAACTTTAAAATTTATCTCTTCTATTCAAATGGATTTGGAAAGTTATCTCTTATGATTGTTATGTGGGATCGATTCTTCAATCAAATTATTACTTTGTGTCTTATAACACTCTCCCTAGTAGTTATCGTTCTAAATTTTGGAAAGTTATTTATTCTATCTTCCAGCCTTTTAAGATTTGGTTAAATGGTGCTTAGGCAATGGCTTGAGAATTAGATTTTGGGAGGACAAATGGATTGGAGATAACTCTTTGGAAAGTTTGTTCCCATTAGCTTACAAGGTAACATTCTCCTGCAAGTGTCTGTTGCGTCCTGAGAGTATCTTTTTTAGGATAATTGGCATTAGAGACCTACTGTCAGAAGACCTAGTGGGGACTCTGAGATGTTCAAGTTGAAGCTTTTAAGCAATTACTCTCTTCATCTAGTTTAATCCCTTCTCTAGAACTTGATCAGGTATCATGGCCACTAGATAAAACTAGTGCTTATATGGTGAGATCTCTTCATAATATTCTCAATGATGGTGGTATCCATAGTTAATGTCATTCTCTCATATGGAATAATGTCATGCCTAGCAAAGTCAAATGCTTCTTTCGGCTTCTTTCTATGTATACACTGAATACTAAAGACAACCTCAAACAATAAAGGCTAGACGGGGGATCCTCGTTGTTCCATTTTTAAACAAGCTCCGGAAAACGATGATCACATCTTTTTGAACTGTAATTTTTCCAAGTAGGCCAGAGACTACTTTCTTTCTAGATATGGCCACCTTACTTTGCCTATAGATATTAGATAGTGTTTTATTTTATGTACTGATACAAACATTGATTCTAAGATTCTAAAAATTTAAAGTATTTGTTTTTCAACTATCTGCGTATTTGGTTGGTCTGTAACAATTTAACTTTTACTGGAGAAGTTCCTCAAGCAAGGAAGATGGCATTAAATGTGGCTTACTCTCTCATTTTATGGATAGGTCCCTTTGCAAAGAAGAAGGGTCGAAGCTGAAGGAGATTATTAAAGAGAAGGGAATTTCAGAGCTTCTATCTTCTAGTGCAGACAGTAAGTAAGCAGTAGGGAATCCTTGAGATTTTGGCTATCATATTTGGTTTTAATTTTGGATAAGCAAATTATTTTATACTTTGATGGTTGATTGCCAATATTTTTATACTTTTGTTTACACATGTATAGTTTGTTGATTTCATAGGGTGCTTTTTTTGGATTGGTTGTTGGTGTAAGGTGACGACATTAGTCAGCTCCTCTTCCCATTAGCCGGCTTGCAATGAAATCACACTATGATATCAAAATTTCTATTTTTTTTCTTCTTATAATTTATAACACAAATTTGATAGGGCATCTTGCCCTATTTTTTACTTCAAAAAAAACTATAGCTCATGAACATTATTCTTAATAGTAATCACCATGTTTGGCTAATTGTGAATCGAACCTAGATTTACTAATATGAATTACTCAGATCGAGATGGTATACTGTTAATGTCAATTATCGAATAAGGGATTATTTTACGGATTATACGGGGGGTTAGGGTCCTCAAGCTTCCTCAACTGGCTAGTTCCTGAGCCAGAAAACATATCCTATACATGAAGGATTTGTGAGAGGTCGGAGTTAGGATCTTCGATGCATCTCCTTCTGATTTGTCTCACTAGAGGTTGACAACCACCGCCTTTTTAGTCAGCCTCGTAAGTTATCAACCTACAAAAGCCAAATGCTAAAAAGGAGTGGGATCGACTAGAGTGGTAGGCTGACTGAGGATGCTTCTCATCTCGATCCTATGTGTAGGTTAGCAAGTACCGCCTTTTTAGTTAGCTTCACAAGTCATTGGCTTATTGGTTCTACCGCTGGAGTAACTCAAATCGTCCCTTCGTAAATTTGGCTATTTAGGCATAGGGTGGGACACGTGTTGGTCTCCTAATGGGATCAACACTAAAACTATTTTGCATGCTACAATAGTGGCCCCTTTTATTCAAACTCGGCTAGCCGAGTCTGAGTAGAATTTAAACAGTCAATAGTTAATGATATCTGAGGTGTATTTTTATGTAATTTGCTAATGTCACGGGAGATCGTGCACTGTCGTCACTTTGTTTCTCGAGCTGGGTGATGTGTCAACTGAAGGACGGTGCTTCGGTTTTTGTGTGATCTGTTCGACCTCTAAGGTTGATCTCATCCATCTATCTTCAACTGAGTCAGCTGTTATGATCTTGACACCTATCCATCTCTGAGCATATATATGTCTTATTTCTATGGAGAGGCTTTCTTTACAACCTCTTTAAAATTTCAATTCTGAGCACTAGCTCTCTGCTTCAGGCAATTTTCGATAAACATTCCGATGATCTTTGATGGCTTCTGTGGCTTCCACTGCCGACTACAATGAGATGAGGATTAACCCCTGAGGTCACTCTGTTCCAAGCTCTATGCAATAGAACTCGAGGCCTACTATGACCGCTATGATCTTACCCAAGCTTTTACTTTGTCAGCATTGGAGATGAGCTAGGCTGTGTATGATCACATCGGCATGATGGGTTTGATCTATTTGAGGCACTTGGAGTACGAACTCCGATTGCCACTCCACCCGTTCCTTCACCCCATCTTCAAGGCTTTGGGGGTGTCTCCATCGCAAATCAAGCCGAACTCCATCGTCATGTTGGTGGGCTTCGTGATTATTTGCTATCGGGTTGGAGTCGACCTGACTTTACACATACTCGACCACCTCCTTAGCATCAAGACGGGGAAGAAGGAGAGGCACTACTACTTCTAGAACTTGGGTGGCTTCAAAGTCGTGTTGAACGCCATAGATTTGAACAAGGACTGAAAGGAAAAATCCATGTGGGTCTTCAGGGCCGACCCTATCTTGTCTTACTCAGTGATAAGGTATAAATGATAATAAAAAATTGTAAGTGTACAACTATCAAGTTGTAGTATAAAAATTCATCGATTCCACGAGGAAGGTGTTTATAGAAATTAATCAAAATCGGTTTTTATATTGTGTGTGTGACAATTAGGAGTGAAACAAGTGGTTTGTGGAGAGATAAAAAAATTGGTTGTGGATATGTGTAAATAAAAACAAAAGGAGATTGAGAGGAGAGACAGAAATAAAGGAAAATAAAATCAAGAAAGAGAAAAATCAGAAATAAGGAGGAAAATTAAGAAGGTAAAAGATGGAGGATTCAATTAGAGATATGAGAAATTAAGAATTGAATCCACTAGTCAATTTCAATTATAAATTATGAACCATTCTTTTTTATTATATTTTACTTTAGATTTATTAAGCATAGATTATCAAATCACTTAAGGAAAGCATAACCTATCAAATTACCATCTAAGCAAAATTAACATTCATGAAAAGAACAACAACTAGACAGTAATTCTATAATTCCTCCTACTAACTAGCTCTCTAGTCGATTATCGTAAACATGATCATTTTAAGTATAAGAGAGTAATTCACAATTCAAAAAAGAAATTAACTAGTTTCATGTAATTCTAGAATTCCTACAAGAATTAGTTCCACTTATTAGAAAACAAAAACAAAGAAATAAAAGGGAGAGAATAAAAATAAAAACTAACTTCAAAGAGGGTTCTAGCCTCTAAGTGAGAAAAAAAAGAATGAATAAAAACTAATTCTCAAGAGGGTTCTAGTGTCTTGGTGAATAGTGAAAGAAAATAAAAACGAACTCCAAAGAGGGTTCTAGCTTCTTGATGAATAGTGCAAGAAAATAGAATCTAAACTATGCAAGAAATTAAATCTATACTACAAAATAAAGTGCAAGAAAATAAAGACATGAATGTAAATCTACTCTATAAGTATGAAAATAAATCTAATCCAAGAGGGTTGCATCCACTTGAATATCTAAAGCAAGAAAAGAAAATACTACAAGAAAGTAAAAAGATAAAAGAAAAAATTTATATTCCAAGACGGTTCTAGCCTCTTGATTAAGGAAAATATTCATCTTGGTCTCCATCTTCATCTTCATAATTAAACAAAGAGAAGAAAAGAAAAATATGAAGATGTGAATTTTTTTACTTGTAATAAAAAGTTATAATTTTGGAAGGTCTTCTCAATTAAGAGTAACCTTCCTTTCCAAAAGGAGTTTTTATAAATGTTTTCACACTCTAACCCCTCATTCTCTACCTCTATTTATAGTCTACAACAATGAATAAGAACCCTTGGATAAAATTTGGAGAAGAAGAATTAAAATCTAGCCACAAATTTGATTCTACCGACCACCAATTGGTTGGCCCCTTGGTTGGTTTGCAACAGATTTTAATTTTTGTTTATTTCTTGACCTGATTTCTTCATTGATCCTTAAGCTTTTTTGGGCCTTCTTTTGTTTTCATTTTTAGGCTTCAATAAATGGCAGAAAATCAGGAGGTTTCAGTCTTTTGGGCTTTTATTCATTAATTCTCCACTAACTTGTAAATTAAGATAAAACATATTATTAGTGGTATATTTAATGATATAAACTAGATAACGAGGGTGTAAAATTGTAATAAAAATATGATTATTAAATACCCCTAAAGCTAAACTTTTGCTAGTCCTCTAGTAAAGAAAGAAAATAAAAGAGAAAGAAAGGAAAATACTAACTGAATTTAGCAGGAATCATGATTATATTCAACGCATACATCAAACCTTTAAACCCCTAGGTTATCCTAGAGAATGAGTTGTAGTCTCGTGAGGATTTGTAGTGAATATACCCATAAAATGTGATCAACTTTTCAATTTAAAGAAGTTAGTGAAAAATTAATTTACTTGATATATTTAAACATTCTAATTGAGGTTAGTTAGTACTTAAGAAAATATTTTTATATATAACTATATAAGGTAAATCTCCTAGAAAATCTTTTCGTTATAGTTATACAAAACCAAGTCTAACTTAGAAATTTAATTTAAAAGTTTTGAA
>BQKN01067015.1:0-30876 GCA_022839385.1 Asparagus kiusianus | reverse complement strand
TTTTTTTTGATTTTTTTAAAAGAACAAGAAACTCTCAAATGAGAAATAAATAAATTCTTTTTATTATTGGTACTGTTATGAGACAAAAAGTGAAAATGTAGAATAACAGATTGAACATAAAAAGCTCATATTCTACATAAAATGTTACCTTATTGCTAAAAATTCTACCCCAGATTTTAAAAAATTCTAAGATGATAAACTCAAAAAGATGCTTAAATTCTTTGTATTCCGAAGGTTTTATTAAATTCTATAGCAATTGAAGGTATTCCGAATGTTTCAATAAATTCTGTAGCAATTGAAGGTATGTATCAATTGTGTCATCCATTTTGAATTTCTGATTGAACTTATATTTTATATTTATGAAAGTTTGTCCTGTCACAACCAATTCTTCTTTAAAATTTTCCTAAACCACAAGATTCATGGTTAAGGTATGAAATTTTGGTTGGTGTTTGTTTTCTAAGATCCTAAGTTCATTCGCAAATAGTTCTCCAAAACTAAGATAAACATGTAACAAACACATTTCCTTTGTTCTAGGAGACCAGAAATGATCCTATTTCTTCTAATATCTTCAGTTCCACACCAAAAATGTCCTAGAAACTCAGATTCTCTTCTTCTAACTTTTTAGTTAAAATATCCTGAATGTAACTTATTTCTAGAGGCTAATTATTTAGTTGGTTCCCTTGATTAAAAAAGTTGAGATCAGTAGTCAAATTCTCAAAGGACAACTTTATTTGACTAGTTCTATAGTTGATGTGAGTATTAGAAGTGGTTAAGAACGGTCTTCCTAAGATGACAGATATCTGTCCTTTGGGATTGAAAATGTACTGTGTTTTCAAAACTATAAAATCCACTAGGAAGTTAAAATCCATAACCTTAATCAAAACTGCCTCTATCTCACCTATGGGGACTTTGAAAAATCTATCAGCTAATTACAAAGTGCATCTGGTTGGTTTGAGTTCTCCTGTACCTAGTTGCTGATAGACTAAATAAGGAAGCAAATTGACACTAGCCCCTAAGTCTAAAAGTGTCTTATCAATGAAGATATTTCCAATGACACATGAGATGGTAGGACACCCTAGATACTTATGTTTCAGAGGTATTGGCTTTGACAGTATATCATTGATATTGGCAGCAAGGAAGACTTTCTTTGGAACATTATTCTTCTTTTCTTAGTGCACAAATCTTTTAAAAATTTGGCATAAGAAGGGATTTGTTTAATTATATCTAGGAAAGGAATGTTGACCTTAACCTGCTAAAAGTTTCTAGGATCTTCTCCTCCTAAGGGGAGTATTTCCTAGGTCTGAGTCTGTCTGGAAAGGGAGCAACCGGTTTATATCTATCAAAACTAGGCTCAGGTTCGGGTTTAAGCCCTTGGTCATCAGAAGGGGGTGATTGCTAAATAGAGTTATTAGAATGAGAGAGAATTTGTTCAGGTTCAAGAGTTAATTTGGAGGCATGCTAACTCGATTATCAACCTACTTTCCCGACTGTAGTGAATGGATTGCGTTCACTTGAGCTTGGTAGGATAAACTTGATCTAGTTTCCTTAGGGTTGGCTACTGGTTGACTTGAAAATATTCCTTTTTCTCTCTCTCTCACTCATAGCACTAGCTAATTGACCAAGTTGAGTTTTTAACCTATTGGAATTGAAAATTTATTTGGTTGATTGCATGAAGGAATTCAAAGTATTAGAAGTTTGAGTCAGCAAGTTGGTGATCTGTATAGAAGCTTTAATCATGGTTTCTAAACCTTTTTTCAAATCATCAATACGTTTATCATGATCCAAATTTGGAGGGATATGATTGACAGATCGATGATGAGGAGACTGATTAAGATATGGTAGAATTAGTTGTTGAAATTTGGGTTGAAAACTAAAAAAATTATGTTTTCCCAAGAAAATTATTGGCTTAAAGAGGAGTGAAGTTTTGATTTTCAGAGTAGTTTCCCTGATTCTATGAAAAGTTTAGATGATTTCTCCAACCTTGATTGTAAGTTGGAGAAAATAGACACTCGCTGGACACTGGAATGTAGCATTTATATGACCTAGTGGTTGATTGTTTCCTAAGTGAGAACATTCCTCTGAAACATGAGATGGAAAAAGATAGTTGTGACAACCCGAGGTAGTAACTTGATTGATTTGAGCAGGAGCTCGTTATTTAATTTCTAAAGCTTCTAACCTATGCATGATTGTAGCCATCTTTGCTTCAAAGGCTATGTTTGTCTCAAGGGAAAACCACTAGATTTAGATTGAGGGACAGATGAAACTCTGTCATCACAGTGTTCCCACTGCATGGTTTTCTCAAATAAACTCTCTAAAAATTTTCAAGCTTCATTGGAATTTTTCTTCATGAAACAACCTTGTCACATTGATTCTATGGAAGTTTTTGAAAAATAATCCAATCCCTTATAGATGATTTGGCATAATCGTCATTTCTCAAGACCGTAGTGAGGACATTGGATAAGAAAATCCTTAAATTTATTAAAATACTTCTAGAATGGCTCTCCAAGGACTATCTTAAAGTTTTGAATGTTGTTTCTAAGCTTAACCGTTTTGTAGATAGGGGAAATTTTCTTTAGAAAAATGGTGACAAATTTTTCCCAAGTTAAGATAGAATTTGTAAGTAAGCTATATAGTTTTCATATAATAATGCCAAAAGCTAACCAATAGTGAAATTTACCAAATATCGATAAATTAAACAACCATAGGCTTATACCAAATACCTAGTGCATCAATCTAATCAGCAATTTGTATGTGAGCAACCATACAAAAGGATATAATCCATCAGAACAAACTTACATATAATCAATGTAATTTTATATAAAAAATACGCCGTGAATAATATACAAATTTACCTTTTACACAAACCCGAAAGACAATTGGAATATCAGTCACAATGCCTCCTCGTAGTCCTTTGGAATTCCTACAAATATTTACAAATAATCATTAAAATTACCGTATAATCTATGACGCGATCGCCTATAAAAATAATGTCAGGATATACTAACTTAAATTAACTATACTAAAACCAATCAACATAGCCTATTATACCCTATAGCCATGGTTAAGCATTGTATAAATAACAATTTTTTTTTAGTAAGGGAACTCAAGGTCACATGCTAAAAAACTTAAGTGGCCTTGTATAAAAATGAGGACAGAAGGCAGGCATGGAGAAAAACACAAGAGACAAGAACCAAAGTTTAGTTCCACCATGGCCATTGCCTCAAAAAAGTTGAGATGTAGCCTTAAGTGTCTAAGTGGGGAAAAATACCTAGAAAATGTTCTTGATCCCAACTTGAATGATAAAGAACCCTTTTTTTTGGCGAAGAAGAGAACGCGATGGCTAAAGGAGGAGGGATATAGGCGGTGATCTCACAAATATATGTGCGCTAGGTTTTTCGGATATTTAGCATTTAATTTATGAATAGAACCCTCTAACATTTTATGCATAAAAGTCCTTTTACTTTTCTTTGTTTTATATATGTATATAGCCAATAGAAAAAACTAGGATTCTTACATACTATCCCTCTTAACAGAAGTTTTGTCCTCAAAACTTGGACATACCTGAGTCCTGAAATAAATTAGGATATTTTTCCTTCATCTCATCTTGTGCTCCTAAGTAGCTTCTTTGCCTGAATGATTTTTCCATAAAACCTTCACTAGCTTAAAAATCATTGACCTTAATGCTTGCTCTTTTCGATCCAAAACTTTAACTGGATACTCTAAATATGTCAAATCTTCCCTGATCCCAAGAGGCTCATAATTCAATATATGACTCAGATCAAGTATGCACTTCCTCAGCATTGATACATAGAAATATTACGAAATTTGGCCAACTCTGGAGGCAATGCAATTGTTGATGCTAGAACTCCAACTTTCTCCAGAATCTCAAAAGGTCCAATATACCTCGGACTCAACTTGCTTTTTCTTCCAAATCTCATAGCTCTTCTGCCTACTTTGAGCTATACGAAGCATCTCACGTATCTATTGAACTTTCTCAGTAGTAATCTGCACTATCTTAGGACCAAGCAACCTTCTTTATCCTACCTGATCCAAACAAATAGGTAATATACATCTTCTACCATACGATGCTTCATAAGGGGACGTATCACTGCTGGAGTGATAGCTATTATTATATGCAAACTCTATCAAAGGTAAATGTTTTTCCCAGTTACCATTCAAATCTAAAACATAAGCACGAAGCATATCCTCCAATGTCTGAATAGTCCTCTCCGATTGCCCGTCCGTCTACAGATGATAAGATGTGCTGAAACATAATTATGTTCCCGAAGCGTTATTTAGACCTTGCCAAAACCTAGAATGAAACCTTGAATCTCTATCTGATATAATAGTCACCGATATCCCATGCAATCTCACAATCTCCTTAACATATAATTCAACAAGCTTCTCAAGAGAATGAGTAATTTTGCAAGGCAAGAAATGAGCCGATGTAGTAACCCGATCAGCAATCACCCATATAGTGTCATTACCACTCTAACTCCTAGGAAAACCGGTCAAAAAATCCATTGTTACCTCCTCGCACTTTCACACAGGAATTGGAAGAGGTTGAAGCAGTCCACCAAGCTTCTGATGTTCAATCTTGACCTGTTAGCACACCCAGCACATAGATGCAAATTCTACAATATCCCACTTCATGTCATTCCACCAAAATGTTTCTCGCAAATATCTATACATCTTCGTAGATACAGGATGAATAGTATACGTGGAATAGTGTGCCTCCTCTAAGACTTCTTTCTTTAACTCCGGACCAGTAGGTACACATAAGAGGTTTTTGAATCTCAAAGCTCCATCATGAACTATAAAATCATGTTGAAGTCCCCATTCCACATCTTCTTTAATTTTTACAAGAACTGGATCATCACTTTATGCAGCCACAAGCCTGTTAATCAAAGCCGGCTGAATTTTATGATGAGCAAACATCACTCTAGATCCTCGAAGTCAAATATAAATATCAAGTCTCCTCAAGTCCTCCAACATATGCTTCTGATTTGTGATCAAAGTGACAACACTAGCATTGGATTTCCTACTCAAAGCATCAGCTACCACATTCACCTTACTAGAATGATAATGAATATTAAGGTCATAATCCTTCATTAGCTCCAACCATCACCTTTGTCTCATATTTAACTCCTTAAGTGTGAAAATGTATTTAAAACTCTTATGATCTGGGTAGATGACACAAGTCTCCCCATACAAATAGTGCTGCCAAATCCTGTGTTGGGTAGTTCTTTTCATAAGGTTTATGCTATCTAGATGCATATGCTAATACTTTCCCATTTTGCATAAGAATACAACCATGGCCAACATGAGAAGCATCACTATATATCACAAATCCACCTGATCTAGAAGGAATCACGAGCATATGTGCGGACACTAACCGATTCTTCAACTCCTGATAGCTCTGCTCACACTTCTCTGTCTACTGAAACTTGACCCCTTTCTGAGTCAATCGAGTCAAAGGTGCTGCAATGTAGTAAAACCCTCGATAAACGTTCTATAGTAACTAGTCAATCCTAAGAAGCTTTGTATCTCAAACACGATGCTAGGTCTCTTCCAATCAACAATCGCTTTTATCTTCGAAGGATCCACCGACACCCCTCCTTTAGAGATAACATGCCCCAAGAATGAGACACTCTCCAACCAGAATTTCTACTTTTTTAACTTTGCATACAATTTGTGTTCCAAAAGTAATTGTAAAATAGTTCTTAAGTGTTCTTCATGTTCCTCCCTGCTTCTAGAGTAGATCAAAAATATCATTAATAAAAATAACTACAAACTAGTCGAGATAAGACCAAAATACCCTATTCATCAAGTCCATAAAAGTAGTTGGGGTATTTGTCAATCCGAATGGCATCACCAAAAAGTCACAGTGTCCATATCTTGTTCAAAATGCAGACTTTGACACATCTTTAGGCTTAATCTTGAGCTGATGATAAATAGACTGAAGGTTAATCTTAGAGGACACCTATGCGCCCTTCAATTGGTAAATAAATCATCAATCTGAGGCAAAGGATATTTGTTCTTCATGATCACCCTGTTCAAATCTCGGTAATCTATACATAATCTCATGCTCCCATCTTTCTTATTCACAAAAAGCAATAGAGCACCCCAAGGGGATACACTCGGCCTAATTATTAACGCATTATCTAATAACTCTTGCAATTGAGTCTTTAACTCCCTCATCTCTGTTTGTGCCATTCGATAAGGTGCTTTTGAGATCGACCCTGTTCCTGGAACTAATATAATAGCGAATTCAATCTCCCTATCAGGTGGTAGCCCTGACAAGTCTTTAGGAAAAACCTTAGAGTATTCTCGAACAATTGGGATTTCATCCAAAATTACTTCATTCTTCTTGGTACAAACTACACTAGCAAGATAACCCTGACAATATTTCTTAGAAGTCTACAAGCTCGTATAGCTAAAATAAGACATGGAGGTACGCTAACACCCGACCCCTCGAAACAAAACTCGGACTCCCCATGAATTTTGAATGAAACTCGCTTTTGAAAACAATCTAGAGATGCATGACAAGTAGAAAGCCAATCTATACCAAGAATAGCATCAAAAACATGAATATCAAGCTACATAAGATTCACATGCAAAGTTTGATCTCCCACTATGACCTCACATCCATTAAAGATATGATTAATGATCATAGAGTCGCCGGCTAGGGTGGAAACTAATAGCTTAGATTTTAAAAATTTTGAGATTTGCCCAACTTACTAGCAAAGCTATGAGATATAAATGAATGAGAAGAACTAGAATCAAACAACACATGTGTGAGCTGAGAGAGGAAATAACGAGTGCATCTATAACAACGGAATTAGATGCGAGAGCATGCAAATACTCTCGCTTGTGCCTTAAATTTTTAACCATCACCAGATGTAGGCTTAACTTTCTAATCATCGGTCTTGGGTCCCTTCTTTATTGGATAGTCTTTTGCAATATGTCCCTACTTTCCACAGTCATAACAGCCTCGAAATAAAGGATAAAAATAACCTTTGTGATTATTACCATATCTATAACACTATCCACCATGCCTCTGAATAGGAGGATCTGTCATCTGCAAAAATTACCCCGATCTCTGTACTAGAACTCCTGACCCTTAAAATGCTGGCTTCTTAAAAGGCCTAAAAGCTAACTTATCTTTCTGATTACTTGCGTCCCTGATTCACTTCTTCTGGTCCTAGCTTTTGTTTGGCTCATCTGTTATCTTTTCTCCCTTACTTTCTTTTTCACCCCTTTTTCCTCGCTCCGCTGCCTCCTCAAACGTCTTTGACATGACTACTGTAATCTTCTTATGGATATTTGGCCTTAGCCCATTCTCAAACATCTTTATCTTATCAAATTCTTCTGTAACTAACTCAGGTGCATATCGAGATAATTCATTAAACTTAGCTTCATATTCTTCCACTGTCATATCACCCTGCTGCAAATCCATAAGTTCCCTCTTCTTGCGGGATCAGGCATACAAGGGAAAATATCTCCCTAAATGATTTAACAAATCTTCTACAAGGAATATCCTCCTCCTCTAGTGATAAACTCGCCTCCTTAGTTTCCTACCAGATCTCTGCATCTCCCTCCAACATAAAAGTAGCATAAATAATGTTTCGCTCCTCTGAACATCCCATGGCTTTAAAGTACTTCTCCATTTTCTTCAGCCATTTCTATGCCGCCATTGTATTAGAACCTCCCTCAAAAGATGGTGGAGACAACTTCTTAAACTTTTCATAGTCACTGCCAATATATTTAGTCTTCTTTTATATGTTTATTGCTTAGCTCAACTTCTTACTTGCCTCTGACTACTTTTCAAGGATCTCCATCTACTTCTCCATGAAACCACTTTACATCTCAATAAAACTGGTGAGTCCTTCAACACCCACTGGGCTCTGGTGACCCCTCTCAGAGTTCTAGCAGTACGAGTAGTCATTCTCCCATGAGTTCTGGGTCCTGATCTTCCTCTGACATTCCTATCAGGAGCCTCATTTGTAACATTAGGGGACTCGATGTTTTGCTAACCTGCACCGGTATTTCCACCAACCCTAGTCCGGGGGCACCTACTCGATTGGGGTATATTCGACAGTAGCGTAACGTCTGCATTAGCATTAAGTCTAGGAGAAGAACGTCTTGTTGCAACACTAGAGCCTCTCTTCCCACGAGCCATATAAATCGAGCATTACCAAAAAAAACATGTCTAGCAAAAAATATTCATCGCATTAATTATTATTAAATTAATTTATAACATATTCTTTATCACAAGCATAAGTAATCAAATAGTATTTTCGTGAAACACATACACTAGACATGCCTTAAACTACCTAGACTAAGCATTTTACCTTTAAAAAAACAAAACTAAAGAAATTATGTGATCCATGGCTCTATGCTTATATACTCCTATACCTAAAATTTGATCTGATAATGTTCATATTGTCCTTGATCACACTTCAAAAATAATTAATCATATTCCATCATTATTATTATTTCCTCTAACTCTAACTAGGACCTACAGCCTAGGCTCTGATACTAATATGTCATGATCCTAATTTCTGGACCCCTAGGAACATTAGATACAGACTAAACATGTAAAAATATCCTCTAAAAATCTTCATTCATCAAGAGACCACCGAAATAATCTCATCATTAACATAAAACAAGCAATAAATATTATTTATAATCAAAAAGTCAATATTAATCCTATTAACTTATATAAACAAATATTCCTCAACTTAAAATAAAACTCAACCTAAAGGAAAGTATCTCATTATTACAAAACTATCAAATTATCAACTAAACATCAAAGACTTTATTTAACCTTCACCTAGAAGGCAATAGCAATCTCGAATTTTATTCCTTGCTCCATTCTTTAAATTTGGAAATCATCAATTCCACCTAGTCGCGAGTCTCTAAAAAGAATGAATACAACACAATGAGTTTACAACTTAAAAAGTGGATAAATTCGTATATTAAACACTAGTTTTACAAAATAAAAAAATAAATTAACTCGATAAGCAAAACACTAAAATAGTAGAAAATCATAATATGATATTTTTAAAATATATACATGCAATAGAAATAAGTAGGTTACATCTCAATGTGGTCAACACTTTGATACTCCGGTTGACTTGGTAAACCCTACTATTATATAGCTCGTGGTCGGGACATTGAGACCCAAACTAAGGTTCTTAGTGCTAAAATAAAAATCTCATAGAGGCACATTGAGCCCTATTTACATGACTTACTTATCCCCAATATATATCGGTATATTGACTAGAGATGCATATGTAAAAAAATGAAAAAAGTTCATATAACCAAATATGTTATATAGAAATGCCAAAAGCCAACTAATAGTGAAATTTACCAAATATGCATCTCAACCTCCTATATTACAAGACATAAATATCGATAAATAAAATAACCATAGGCTTATACAAAATACCCAATGCATCAATCCAATCAACAATTTGTATGCGAGCAACCGTACAAAAGGATATAATCCATCAGAACAAACTTACATATAGTCAATGTAATTTTATATAAAAAATACGCTGCGAATAATGTACAAATTTACCTCTTACACAAACCCAATAGACTATCAGAATATCAGCCAAAATGTCTTCTCAAAGACCCTTGGAATTTCTACATAATATTTGCAAATAACCATCAAAATTACCATTTAATTTTTGATGCGAATGCCTATAAAAATAATGTTAGGATATACTAACTTAAATTAACTATATTAAAACCAATCAACATATCTTATTATACCCTATAGCCACGGTTAAGCATTGTATACATAACATTTTTTTTAAATAAGGGAACTCAAGGTCACATGCTAAAAAAATTTAGTGGCCTTGTATAAAAATGAGGATAGAAGGCATGCGCCGATACAAACACAAGAGGCAAGAACCAAGGTTTGGTTCCACCATGGCCATGGCCTCAAAAAAATTAAGATGTAGCCATAAGTTTCAAAGTGGGGAAAAATAGCTAGAAAATGTTCTTGATCCCAACTCGAATGATGGAGGATCCTTTTTTTTGCGAACAAGAGAAAACGATGGGGGAGAGGAGGATGGATATAGGTGGCGATCACACAATTATTTGTAAGGTAGGGTTTTTAGATTTAGCATTTAATTTATGAATAGAACCCTCTAAAATTTTATGCATAAAATTCCTTTTACTTTTCTTTATTTTATATATGTATATAGCCAATAGAAAAAAATTAGGATTCTTACAACATCCTCCTTCTACTCCTAGCGATCCTCACAACGAGCCATTTGAGATCATCTTAGTCCTTGATGAGGAGTCCCTGGCTCATCTTGAGGAGGGAGAGAAGGAGGTAGTTGAGCCTATCAAGACTGGGGTTCGAGTTGAGGAGGAGATGGCCTAGCTTCCTCCAACTGAGTTGACCCATAGATAGGGCAATGGGCTAGCTATAGGGTCGGTAGTAGCTGAGGAGGAGTCAGCCCAGCCTCCTTCACTAGCAGAGGAGTCGGCAATGGCCAAGGCACCTTTAGCTCCAAAGGGTGGCCTTCGGTGGCCCTTTCACAATCGTATTGATGAGCTAAGAGAACATCTCCTGCTTAACTAGAGCCCTTCGTAGTAAATAGCCCTTGAGAGCTTGGTGGAAGGTCCATGGCATGATAGGGAGCCATCTGAGGAGTTCAGATTTACTCCTAGGCAGCATCTCAATAAGAGGAGACTGATCTTAGAGTCTCAAATCACCTAGTCTCAGGCTCTGGAGTGGTTCTACCTCACTCAGGATAATAAAATCCTCTTAGGGATGCCCAGTGTCGGCCTCCACTAAGCCCTCAAGGGCTATTTACTACGAGGGGCTCTACTTCAGTGGGATCTATACTCTCCGCTCAAGCACGAGTGAGGCCTCCACACCAAATTCTTAGAGGTGTTGGAGGCTGAGAGGGCAGCTTAGGAAGAGATTGAGAAGTTGGCCTCTGCAATGGAGGTCAAGCTGGCAGCTTGGAAGTAAAGCGAC
This sequence comes from Asparagus kiusianus, assembly GCA_022839385.1. Lineage (NCBI taxonomy): Eukaryota > Viridiplantae > Streptophyta > Magnoliopsida > Asparagales > Asparagaceae > Asparagus > Asparagus kiusianus. The sequence continues at coordinate 19,871 of BQKN01067015.1, read as the reverse complement.
AACAAATAGCGTTGGGAGTTATATACGTAGGAGAAGATGCTTGAGGGGCTCAAGGTGCATGGTAGTAAAAAACTAGCCACGATTGATGAGCTCAAGGAAGCGGTCATCTCCAGCATGAGATCCATGAGTAGGACAACCGAGTAAAATACTTAGAGGATGAGCTCATGGTTAAAAGGTGAGAGAGCGAGATTGCCTTTGAGTTAGCTTGGGTAGCCAAGAGACTCCAGTGCTAGCTAAAGGAGTAGGTGGATGCCATGAGCAGTTAAAGAGGGAGGCATCCCGAGTGGCATTGGAGGCCGAGAGACAATAAGAGTCATCTCTTGCTAAAATACAGGTGCTACATGGTCACCTTAGCTACCTTGAATCTGAGGCCTATCGGGTGGAAGTTGTGGAGAAATACAATGACAGCTCTTTTGGTAAGGTTGAGGTGGATTTGCCTTGTAAAACTGGCTTTGATTATCTCCTGGCACAGATCCCTCATAAGTCTACACCTGATCCTAATCGCTTCTACTATCCCTCTTAGGTAGCCAATTGCCTCGACGCCCTCAAGGAGATAGAGAAGAAGGGAGGTGGGCTAATATAGGACGTAGATGATGGTGATGAGTGAGGTGAAGAGTTAGGTGAAGGCTCTGCTTGAGATAGCTGGGCTAGCTGGCATGGGGATGATCAAGATGAAGAAGTCGGATCGATCTCATAATTGACTCATCAGCCAGCTCCTGAGTCTAGTGTCATGCTCCCTAGCCTTACTCTTGATCTGAGTCGAGCCCCCTAAGAGTTCTATGTATCTTCTATTTGTTTCTTCTTTTTTTCATTTTTTCATTCTCCCGATGTTGATGTATATTTTGACATATGAATAAAGATTACTATTGCTCACTCAATTTATGCCTATTGCTCACTCAATTTATGCACCTTTCTTATTTATATTCGTCTACAATTTTCCTTGTATTGAGATTTGTAATTATGACAAGTCGTCTTCATGCTTTAGGTTTTATTCGATATAATAACAACGTCTTATAAGTTGAAGTTGATCGAGTTAATGTTATGCCTTGGTCTTATCTCAAATGGGCAATGAGGTCGAATACCAAGGCCTTAGAGTTAGAGTCATCCGCTAGGCATGTGCCTTAGCTTCATGCCTTGGTTTTACCTTGGCTTTATCCTAAATAGATACCAAGGTCTTAGAGTTGAAGTGTGCCACTTTAGGGATGACTCGGCTTCGTGCCTTGGTTTTACTCGTAATGACACCAAGATTGTTAGGTACGTGCCTTAGATTTATCCCAAATTGGTACCAAGGTCTTGGGGTTAGAATCGGCCGCTTTAGGGAGGATTCACCTTTGTGCCTTGGTTGTACTCGTAATGACACCACGGTCTTAAGGTATGTGCCTTAGCTTTATCTCGAATGGGTACCAAGGTCTTAGAGCTGGAGTCGGCCACTTCAGGGATGAATCGGCTTCATGCATTGGTTTTACTCATAATAACACTAAGGTATTTAGGTACATGCCTTGGCTTTATCCCGAATGGGTCCAAGGTCTTAGAGTTGGAGTCGGCCGCTTTAGGGATGACCGACTTCGTGTTCCTACGAAGGCTTTGGCACTACAAAAGCATATTGTATTGAAATTGTTAGAACCCAAAAGATTTCATATCACATATGAGTTTTACAATTAAAATTATTGAAAGTAGTATTTGTGATCCTTTATGTTCCAAGGATGTTGCAAGATCCTCACATTGGAGCTTCTTAGTCAATAAGTATCGGGATGCACTTCCTCGGTGATTGTGTAAGGTCCTTTCTAATTAGCATCCAACTTGTCACGCTTGGTGTCCCTATCAAAAATGGCTCTCCGAAGAATGAGATTGCTAACATTGAATCTTCAAAGTCAGATCATGCTATTGTAGTGTTGGGAAATGTGTTGTTAACTGATTACTTAAGATCGGAGAGATTCTTCTCGAACTTCATCAATGAGGTTGAGTCTGATTCAATGTCCGTGGAATTCAAGTCTTCATCGAAATATTACAGTTTGATTTTTGGCATGCCGACTTCTACTAGGGCGACCACCTGGGCTCCATAAGCCAACTTGAAGAGAGTTTCTCCCGTGGAGATCTTATGAATTGTATGGTAAGACCATAGGAATCCAGCTAGCTCTTCGACCCAAATCCCAACTGCCTAGTCCACCTTCTTCTTCAAAGCTTGGATAATGCATTTATTAGTGGCTTCTGCAAGTCCATTGCTTTGGAAACCTATTTTATCAAACTGAGTGTCATTATCGGTGATGAAAGAGATAGAAACACTGAATCTAAAGACAATGGATCTCCACACAAAATTTATAATATTGCTCTCGCTAATTTTGGCCAATTGTTCAGCTTCGATCCATTTGGTGAAGCAATCAATAGTAACAATCAAGAATTTTTGTTGTCCGCACTCTATTGGAAGAGGCCCCAAAAAATCTAATTCCTATGGAGTGAATGGAACCGAGCTCGTAATGGGGTGAGTTTGGTGGCTAAAGTTTGTAGTATGTTTGAGAAGAATTAGCACTTCTTGCATTTGGAGATGAGTCTTTTGCACTCAGCTAATATGGTGGGCTAATGGTATCCTTGGTGGATTACTTTCTTAGCAAGAGTTTTGGCTACTGGGTGCTTCGCACAAGTCCCTTCATGGATCTCTTTTAGAACATAACTAGTCTCTGTCGGCCGAAGACATCCGAGATAGGGACCCACACTACACCTGGAGTAAGACATTCGATAAAGCTAGTTATCGAGCATAAGATATATTCTAGCATTCCTTTATAAAGTTATTGAGAATAAGATATTTTCTAGCATTCCTTTATAAACTCCTCGCTTCAGTAGCATTCTCTAGTGAGGTCCCCCTTATTAGGTACTAGATGATTGGATCTATCCAATATGGTTCTACAGAAGACTCAACTTGTATAACCGGGTCTAGAGTCTGCAAAATACTAGGATGCTTGAGGGTGTTGTGTGCATAGGTCCTGAGTTACTCCCTGAGCTGGAAGACCCGAGCTTAGATAGGGTATCCACCCGAGTGTTGAGTGCTCGGGGGACTTGGGCGATCTTGGAGTCTCTGAAGTTGCTCAAGAGCTCTTTGACCGCCTTCAAGTAGAATATCATTTTTGAACATTTGGCCGCATAATCTCCCTCATTTGGTAGACAACAAAAGGGAGTTAGCCAGAATATAGACAAGCTCGGCCTTGACTACTAAGGTGGCTTGAAGTCCCGTCAAAAGGGCTTCATACTTGGTCTCGTTGTTTGAGTCTGAGAAATCAAAAGCGATGGTATGTTTATACGTTGACCTATCAGGGCTATGCAGGACTACTCTAGCTCCACTATCTCGTTCCCCGAAGAATCCATCTACCTTTAGCAACTACCATGAGGTGAATTCAGGTAAGTCATGTCGAGGATGCAGTGCTTTTTAGAAGTGGGCGTCTTGGCTATCTTGGACGTTAAAGTCTCTGGTCGGGGAATTGGTATGAGCGGAGATAGCTCATTGTCTATTGCAATTGACTCTGTGAAGATGTCGGCCAAGACTTGGGCTATTACGATCTCCTCTTCTCTGGGTCGGCTTAATAGTTGCTTGGTGTTCAAATATCTCTTGAGGCCCCTAAAGGCCTCGCTGCACTCAGCTGTCCACTCGGTACCTTTCTTTAGCTCCTTTCTCTCATTTAAAGTTTTGAAGAATAGGAGGCTTCTGTCAAAAGATTTTGAAAGGAAATGGCCTAATGCCGCTATCTTTCCATTTAGCCTCTGAACAACCTTTAGTGTGCAGGGATCAAGTAGCTACTTGATGGCAGTTATCTTCTTCGAGTTAAATTCAATGCCTTGTTAAGTAATCATGAGCCCGAGGAACTTGCCTAATTGCACTCCAAAAGCACATTTGGCTGGTTTGAGCTTCATGTGGTAGCTTCGGAGGACAGAGCAGGTTACTTCAAGCTCTAACAAGTGAGATGACGCTTGCTTTAAGTTTACAAGGATGTCGTCTACGTAGGCTTTCATATTGCGGCTAATTTGGTACTTGAATCTTACTGATCAACCTCTGGTAGATGACGCTTGCAGTCTTAAGACTGAAAGGCAATCACTTTATAGCAATATGTCTCCTAGTTTGTAATGAATGAGGTCTTCTCATGATCATATGCTCTGTTATAACAATCTGATTATAGCTAGAGAAGGCATCCATGAAGTTGAGCAATTTGTGTGCCGCACTCTCGTCTACTAGCTGATCAATCTTTGGAGGGGGTACCTATCCTTTGAGCATGCTTTGTTTAAATCTGTGAAGTCCACACACATCCTCTATCTCCCAAGGGACTTCTTCACCAGCAATACATTGGATAGCCACTCTGGGTATTGTACTTGTTTGATGAAGCCGACTCTGAATAGTTGGTTGACTTCATTGGCGGAAACCTTCTGCCTCTAGAGGCTGAGATGCCTCTTCTTTTGTCAAACTAGCTTGATTTTTCGGTCGACTGAGAGCTCATGGCTCGCTACTTCAGAGGGATTCCAGGCATGTCTTGATGCCCCTGGGTAAATACATATGCATTCTCACATAGGAATGCGATCATAGTCCCTCGTTGAGGTTCAACAAGGCTCGTCTTCATCTTGACCTTCGTCGAGCCATTTAGATTGATCAACACTTCTTCGAGTCCTTCGATGGGGGTTGTCCACTCCTGTTCTAATGCTTTTTCTATCAAGAGACATATCTTCTCAATCGACAGGGTCTCTAGTACTCTTTTACCTTTTATCAAGAGCAGATAATAGGATCTGGCCTCTTGTTGGTTGCTCCTAATAATTCCTACTCTATCAAGGGTTTGGCACTTTACCATTTAGTGGTAGGTGGATGAGATCACCTACAAGCTATTAATGACAGTTCTTCCCAGAATAACATTGTAGGTTGACTCGATGTTCATCACCAAAAACTGGGTTTGGATAGTTGATTGGCAAGGGTATTCACCGATCATTAGGGGGAGAGTGATCATCCCTTCTGGTATGAACAAATGCCTTATGAATTCAATGAGAGGACCTTAACGTGGCTGTAGCATGGACTTATTGATACACATTGGATTAAAGGCGTTGATAAACATGATATTTGTAGAACTCCCTGTGTTGACCAAAATCCTTTTGACCTAAAAGTCATTGATCAAGGTCGAGATGATGAGAGGGTCATTGTGAAGTGTCTTGATGCCTTTTAAATAAGAGTCACTGAAAGAGATGGGTTGATCTATCCTCAGCTTCTTGTCGCATAAGTTGACTTGCCACGCTCATCTGGCATACTTCTTTTGAGCATTGTTAGTCATTTCTCCTACTGTTAGGCCACTAATAGTATTGATGACACCTTTATTATGAGTTTTGGTGGTTAGGCTATTGCTGGGGATGAGGCGATCTTGAATGAGACCTCCTATAGGATCTCCTTGGAGCGGGATCTCTCCTATAAGATCTCATTTTATCTCAATAGGAGCAACCTCTAATTTACAACAGATGCACTTATTTATTATCTTATCTTTTAGTGTGTATCCATAATACCATTGCAATATTCTCATTTTCGCTGCACTCACCTTTTGCACATATCATTTTTTTAATTTTCAAACACTCTGACCCATAAAGCATTATTAGTATTATAATCATCTTATAGAATTTTTTCTCTAGTTTCATTGATATTCTACAATCACATAAGACTTTTGAAGTACTCTTCTATTTCAACCATTCCGATTTGATTCAATGGATAGCATCATTCTCAATTTTACCATCATACTAGATGCTTGATCTTAAATAGTGAAAATAATTACTTTTAGAAATTTCTTGACCATCAATATGTAATACAGGCTCTTTTTTAGTTTTACTAAAAATACACTATATATATATATATATATATATATATATTCTTCTATTTATCTACTAGTTCTAAAACATTTAGAGTCAAGAGCTTGGCTCCACCTTTCTACCTTAGAAATTATATTTCCTATAGTGTCGTCAACTAATACTATATCATCCACAAAAACATGCACTATGAAATTTCATTCTGAATGCACCTAGTAAGTTGATCAATAACTACTACCACAAAATAGGGTACAGGGACAGTTCTTCGTGTGACGGTTCAAACCGTCACAAAAGAGTCTAAGACAACGCTTCAAAATAAAGCATTGGGCTTGAATTAGATTTATAAAATAAATCTGTAGTGGGCTAAAGGGACAGTTTCATTAAGGGCTCGCGCCCAAACCTTTTTAACAAATTAAAGAGGATTAATTTAGTTTCTCTCGTATCAGAATCGCACCGCTCTTCACCTAATCTTAAAACTTTCTTCTTCATCTCTGTCTAGGGTTTTCTCATCATCCTGCACTCCCATGCGGCTGCCGTCCGCCGCGCCTTTCCTTTCATCGACTCCCCCGTCCGCTTCGCCTCTCATCTCGTTAACTCACCCGTCCGCCGGCCACCTTGATCGACTTCGTTTTCCCTCTCATTGACTCCTCTGTCCGCCGTCGGCCACCTCAACTTTGTCCGACCGCCGCGCCTTCCCTATCTCTATGCCTCCCTATTTGTTGTGCCTCCCCGTTCGCCGCGCCTCCCCTATTCGTTGCGCCTCTCGTTGCCATTCCCTTTCAAGCACCCTGTGATTTGGGGTACTTATCTATCCCCTTTTCAATCATAAAACCTAGGGTTTTAATTTTTCCTTTTTATCTAGTTAATGAAAAATTTATTTGATTTTACAAATTAGGGCTTTGTTGTCTCGGTTGACCATTAAAAGTGGTTGAAAATTCTACATCTTTGCTAGACAAGGTTAATCCTCAAATTTGAATTGGTATATTTTTTTAGTTTTTGTTTAAATTAATTTATTTTCTCTATTTATTCACTTCGCTATAGCCTTCTATGCTAGGAACATCACATATATCAACTCATTTAGTGTTAAGATACCAGCATACCGTAATAGCATGCACCAGCTAAATAGAAAATCATGAATTAGTTTATAAAGATAACCTATTGGGCTATTTAAAAATTTTTCCAGATTTTGATTGGGTAGAAGCGATTGTTTCTGTTGGCATTCAACTTGTTAATTAACAAAATTTAGGATAATTGCCAGCCAATAGTTCATTTTAACCATCAAAACACTTTTGTTTCAGTTAGCTATATAATCATAAGTTTCATTTCTCTAAAAAAAAATTAAAACTAATAAATATTCATTTTTAGATATAAACATATTTTAGTTTATGTATACTACTCTTAAACAAATAGTTATGCCTGAGAGAGACTAGTCCTATAAAATAACTTGCAAACTCTTTAGTTGATGGATTCTTATACATTATTAGTTAGTACATATATATTATATATGTCTTAATATATTTACTTTTCTCTAGCAAATACAAGTTATGGATAGAGATAGAGGTTAGATGTATAACACTTCTCGTATAAGTGCCGAGTACTTGAAAAAGTGAATGACTTTCTTGATAGAGAAATTACAAGAGCAGCTAAAGGGAATGAAATATGTTGTCCTTGTCGTGGTTACTGTAATCATTGTTGGCATCAATGAAATACTATCTACAATCACTTGATTGTCAAGGAATTTATAGATAATTATTACAAATGGGTTTTCCATGGTGAGGATTTGCCATTAAGATTGAACGTCCATAGCGAGAGTGATGATGTCGATGCACATATTCATGATGATGTAGATGGATTACTCCATGATATTTTTAGAGGCACAATAGAAGAGTTTTCATATAATGAAGAAGAAAGCATAAAGGAAGGCACAGAGGAATTGACCGAGGATGCTAAGAAATTTTACAAGTTAGTGGAAGAAGGTCAACAAGAGTTATTCCCAGGATGCAAAACTTTTTCCAAACTCTCTTTTATAATTCATTTATATCTGCATAAGTGCATACATGGACTAAGCAATGAGCCATTTGATGATTCTCTGACCCTATAGAGGGAAGCAATTCCAAACATAAAGTTGACAAAGTCTCTTTTTGAAGCCAAAAGGATTGTCAAGGTCTTGGGTCTTGATTATAAAAAAATACATGTGTTCTCTAACGATTACATGCTATCCTATGGAAATGTAAATGGAAAGCTGAATGAGTGTAGTAGTTGTGGTGCTTCTCGGTGGAAGCTAAAGAAGGATGATATAGCAAATGACTCCAATCAACCAACTAAAAAGGTGGATAATGTACCAGTAAAGATTTTGAGGTACTTTCCTTTAAAACCTAGAGTTTAAAGACTATTCATGTGTTCTCAAACTACTAAATGTATGATTTGGCATTCAAAGGAGCGCATCAAAGATGGGATTTTGAGGCAAAGCTTGGAAAGACTTTGATGAAAAACATCTAGAGTTCACATTAGACCCTCGTAATGTTATATTAGGGCTTGTTAGTGATGGATTTAATCCCTTTCGAATAATGAGTATCGCGCATAGTACATGGCCAGTTATCTTCATCAACTATAATTTACCGCCATGGATGTGCTTGAAAGCAGAATATTTCATGCTATCTCTACTTATTCCATGTCCTCAATTCCCTGGCAACAACATTGACATATACTTGCAGCCACTGATTGATGAATTGAAAGAGTTATGGGAAGTTAGATTGCTTACATATGATGCTTCTATCAAACAATCATTTAAATTACGTGTAGCTTTGCTTTGGACAGTTAGTGACTTTCCAGGATACGCAATGTTATTTGGATGGAGTACTAAAGCCAGGTTAGCTTGTCTTTATTGCAATTACAATACATGCTCTGAGTATTTAAAATATAGCAAGAAGATGTGTTATATGGGTCATCGCAAATTTTTAAAAGATGATCACCCATGGCGATTTAATTAAAGATCATTTAATGGTGACATTGAGCTTGGAAGAGAACCAACATCATTTTCTAGGATTGAAACTATAGATGAATTATCTGATTTTGTATATGAATTTGGAAAAAAGCAAAAGAAAAGAGCAAATAGGAATTGTCCGTGGAAGAAAAGGTCAGTATTTTTTGATTTACCTTATTGGGAGCATAATAAATGTTGGCACATGCTAGATTTAATGCATATTGAGAAGAATGTTTGTGACAATATTATTGGCACATTGTTAGATATGTCAGGAAAGACGAAGGATCATGTTAAAGCTCGCTTTGAATTACAACAAATGGGCATAAGACGAGATCTTCATCCTGTAAAGTCGAACTGATAGTCGGCGTGTTACCTTTGCGAAAGCTTGCTTTTCTATGACCACGCAGGAGAAAGAAATGTTTTGCAAAGTGTTGACAGATGCAATTGTATGTAGGAAAATTGCAATGAAGAGAAGAAAAGAAATTTGACTTTGATTCCTTTAATCTCGATTACAACTTGATTACAAAAGAGAGGAGAACAAATTTGGTTCACCCCTTTGTTTAAATCTAGGTTCTTCACGGTGGCAATGGAGTGCCTCCCTCGAATGCTCGCGTCGAGTTTTCTCTCCGTTGACGATCCGAATGTCTTGATTCATTGGAACGTGGTCTTCTCCTCACGATTTGACGTTGTGGAGAACTTGCGTGGTAAGTTTAAAACTCTTGATGAGTTGATAACTCGGAACGAGTTTTAACTCTTGAAAAAGAGTTGATTTGAATCGAAAATCAGTTTGACAAGCCAAGGCCGAAGGCTTCAAGAAATTTTGTCACTGCAGGAAGCTCCTCGTTGCTGCAGTTGAAGATGATCTCCGTTAGAGAATGATGCCGATTCTCAGATCCCAAAAAAGCCAGCCTCCAGTGGTCGATCCGAGCCAAGAAATTCCAACCCTTAACTCAGTTGAGTTTACTCGCTTTTATAGGGGATTAAGGGTGGTAACTGCCCCCTTAATCCGCTCCTGAGTGGGCGTGATTTCCTCAGATCGTGGGGAAAACGGTTCTGAAACCGTTCGACTCATATTTAAATGAGTCAAACGCCCAACTTGGCGTTCAGGACCCTAACCTCGCGTCTTAGGATTGAGACGCGAGGTTAGGTGTTGACTGAACATCCAGAACGCGAGGGTCGCTCACGTTTCGCTTGTTGTAACGTGGGTCCAACTCCAGCGTTTTGATGTTGTAACGCGGGTCCGACTCCAGCGTTTTGATATTGTAACGCGGGTTCGACCCTGGCGTTTTACTGTTGACACACGGGGAGGACCTCCGCGTCTTGTCTTGAAGAGATTATCACCAAGTAATCTCTTTTGTCATAGCGTTGCAAAGATCATTGTCTTGTAATCTTCGTCTTGGCTCCTTGAGAATATGAGAGTCGTCAGATTGTAACTCCCGATGTTGATTGTGAATGCTGTTGAACTAGAGCTCTCATCGGTTGTCGTGAAGGTCGTCAGATTGTAAACTTTAGCGATCTACGTGAAAGTCTTCAAATTGTAGCCTTCTGGAAGTCGTCAGATTGTAACTTCCATCATCGGTGTTTGATGAGGGATAAGCTATCTATTGTGATTTTTAGACAGCCTACAGCAATCATGGTTATGCATCAAATATCTCAAGATTTATAAATGTGAGGGAGAAGAAAATATCTAGGTATAAGACTCATGATGCGCATTTTCTCATGCAATATTTACTTCAAGTTGCATTAAGAAGTTTGACTAGGAGTGTTGCTATTCCTTTTATCAGATTAGGTGCTTTCTTCAAGGGTTTATGCAGCAAAGTTCTCAAGCCAGTTGATCTTAAATCCTTACAGTCTGAGATCGTAGAGATACTTTGTCAGCTTGAGAAAATATTTCCACCAAGTTTCTTTGACATCTTGGTTCATCTTCCTATTCATTTAGTTCAAAAAATTTTGGATTGTGGGCCATTCAACTACTTCTGGATGTATCCAACAGAGAGATATCTTTGTAGATTAAAGTCATATGTGTATAACAGAAGTGCTCCTGAAGGCTCCATAGCAGTAGGATATTTAGCTGAAGAGTCCCTAACTTTTTGCTCATTATATATGCATGATGGTGTCAAGACAAGATTTAATAGATACACAAGTATGTATGAGAGAGTTGATGTTGCAGAAGAGATATCGCCAATTTTTCCCAAGATAGGTCATCCTTTGGGAGGAAAGGGGAAAAGAAAGGGCAAAGCATTTACATTAGATAATGTTGACTGGGTTAATGTACATCGATATGCCTTGTACAATTGTGATAACAATGAAGTTGATAATTATATTTAGTATGCTTTATTATTTAATTATTACTTATTATTTGATGTTGTTGTCCATATTTCACTTTATAGACTTATGTATTTTGTATTGTTATGCAGTGAACATAAACTTTTGATTGAGAACCAGTCAAGAAAAAGAGGCAGAATAAATAAATGGACGGGAGCTTAAAAGCACAACAAGGACTTCACTGACTAGTTTAAAACTAGAGTATCTAAGTTGGAATTTGTGACAGTCCTAATTTTGTAGCAAAAAGTTATAGAGGCTATTATGTGAATGGTTGTACTTTCCACATCAAGGCGCATGATGAAACATGCAACACTCAGAATAGTGGTGTATCTTTAACCAGCCAAGTAGAAAGTTATGCAAATTTCAGGGACCATAATCCTAAAACTGAAAATGCTACTTTTTATGGCGTCATACAAGATATCATTAAAATAAACTATTGGGGCAAATTTAGTATCGTGCTATTCAAATGTGACTGGTTTCATTCAGAAAAAGATGAATTTGGGCTTATACGCATCACTTTTTAATAACAAAGGCCATTAAATCACCCTTTTGTCATGGCATGCCAAGTTCATTAAGTTTTCTATGTTGTGCGTGGCGCGGAAGCGGTCGAATCACACAATCCAAACAAGAGAGATCACAACCAAATAAACAAGCACAATCACCAAATAACACAAGAGATTTACGTGGTTCGGCAAGTTGCCTACGTCCACGGGGCAAGGAGGGGGGAGTTCTTACTATTTAGAAATCAAGGGAATACAAGTAGAGTTACAAATCTCTCAGATCAAACCCTAAAATAAAGCTCTTGATCTCTCACAACTCTCCCACAATTGGATGCAACAATTCTCTCTCAAAGACTGCTCAAATTTGTCCTTGCTTAACCCTAAACAATCAGGTTTTGAGTTATATACAACTCAGAAATGAAACGGGTCAAAATCCAAAAGGCCCAGCCCAGAATATCGACGGTTGACCGCGGTGGTCGACCGCGCAGGTCTCACGGTCGATCGCGGCGGTCGACCGAATCTCAGTCTCGAGAGTAAAAACACTTACAGTCATCTGCAGTCGACCGCAGCGGTCGACCGCCACCAGCTCCGATTCCTACTACCCCTCGTGCACGTTCACGGTCGACCGTAGCGGTCGACCGCCAGTCTGCCTGGCAGATTTCTTTGCTGTTTTCCTGTAATTCTTCAATTCTCCACCTCGGCGAATGTTTCCACCAAAACTGAGCCGACACTAAATCATCCAATAGATCCTCAACAAGAGCTGAAACGCGATCTCCCCCCATCTGGATCAACTGATCAAACCGACTACATCTGAAAGACTACCTACGTATCCTCTTACCCAAGGAATCAAGCCGAACGTAGTTCACCCAAATAGCCTCTAAAGGCCTCAATCCGCTAGAAGAGTTCGCAACCCTTCTCCAACATCACGATCAAGTCTGTAGCTGATAGCACCTCCAATGACCCCAAACTAAAACAATCCAAACATCTCCACCTGAGATGAACCAATGGCCATATCCAGACTACATCTATCAGCTGTACTCGAATCAATCAACCTATCATCTGCATCCAGATCAACACGATTCCTAATCTATGTCACATCAGCTGGAATCCCAAATAATACAGTATGATCTGAAGTCTCCACCCAACGTGGAGTAGCATCACTCTCCACCCGCTGTGATATCCTAACGATCTGATCACTACTCTCCACCTGTTGAGAGTCAAACGTGACATACCTACTCAGAACAATATCACAAGCTAATACCTGATAATCAAACACGCATCTGAATCCCAAATGTGCTATCAGATCAAATCTCACATCCATGATGTGACCAAGTGCTGGGTAGCCAAACATCTGACGTAACCCAAAATCTGAAGCAACTCCACTAGATCTCATATTTCTATATGCAGCAGTCGGCAACCTATACATAAGATGACCCAAACATGTCGTAGCCTGCACACCAATGGCAATGCTCGACATCAAACGCTGATCCTCCTCCAGAAAGGAACAACTACTCAAATATGCCATCTCGCCTCGTCGCCCCAAAGTTTCCACACTAATGAAGTGTCTCCAATTGCCGTGAACTCGACACAAATGCAAGAAAGAACCCCTACCATAATCAGAACGTCGGGTTACCTTTTCTACCAACACACTTCCTCCATCTGTTGCGGGCTTCTAGGACTTCATACCAATGGGACTTGGTTGCAACCCACCAATGCCTAGAGCAATCCCCAACTGCGTAAACCACATACCTATTACCTCCCAATGATGCTCTCTTGGAAGGCCCCCGAATGCCTGAATAAACACCCATCAGAAGACCCCTCGAATGATGGATAGAAGTGCCAAACTCCACATCGGTCTTCTCGCTCATACCAATGGGTTCACAGGACTTCAAACTGCAGGTCAAAGCACTCCTCAATAACCTATGTACGGAATTACCAATCAAATAACCCAGCATCAAACAACGCCACAGTCTAGCCAAATCTGATGAAGTCGTCATCTCCCTATCAATCGCCGTGCCTCCAAGCAAATAATACAAATTGCTTCTTCTGACGTCCTTCATCACAATCATGGACCTTGATGTGACCTTCAAACGTGCATCCTCCAAGGTTACTTTATAGCCAGATGCCACCAAAGCTCCAAGTGAAATGATGTTCATCTTCAATTGTGGAATGAACCTTACATCATTCAACTCTCGCACCATCCCGTCACTCATCTTAATCTGAACGGTACTAATACCACCAATAGAGTATGCATGTCCATTACCCATGAGCACAACATCCTCTCTTTCTAACTTCTGAAAGTTGGAGAACCAATCCCTCCTAGGGCAAACATGGTATGAAGCACCCGAATCTAACATCCACTCTGTAGAGTTGACAACACAAACTGACGGTAGTGCAGACAACGAATAGCCCGAAGAATCTGAATCTGAATTGTTGTCACTAGTCCTGACAACATTCACCTCTGAAGCTTGTACGGCTTTCCCCTTATTCTTCTTGGCTCGATCTAACTTTGGGCATTCAGCTTTCCAATGTCCATACACTTTACAAAAGGCACACTGATTCCTACGAATCCCACGATGTGCACCTCTAGACTACGACCTCCTGCTTCGGTTTGAACCATGGCCATGAACTACTAATGCATCTCCTGATGCCTTCTCAGAGGACTCATCAACACTCTTCCTCAACTCACACCAACGCTGAGGTCATCTCCTTGTAACTAACAGTAGTTCTTCCATTAATCATAGTTAGGACAAACGTACCATAATCATCATCGGGTAACGAACACAAAAGTAGCATCACCTTGTCTTCATCCTCAACCATGATATCCACATTAGCCATGTCTGAAAGTAGCTTTGTAAAGTTGTTAACATGCTCCCTAATGGAAACTCCCCTCTTCATCTTGAACTGATAAAACCTCTTCTTCAAGCAAAGCCGATTCTCAATTCTCTTCATAAGATACTTCTCATTGAGTGTTTCACACATCTTATTCGCCGAAGTCTCGTTCATCACATCATAAATAAGATCCGGCGTCAAGCATGACCGAATAACTCCACACGCCCTACTATTCATCTTCTTCCAAACCTTAGCTTCCATCTCAGCAGATTTCTCTTGTAACTCAAGAGTCTCCTCCAAATTCTGAGTGTCCAACGCATCCATCACCTGGCACCTTCACAAACCAAAATTGATCTTACCATCAAACTTCGGAACATCGATCTTCATGTTATTGATGCTCAAACTATGTATCATCTTCGTAAGAGACGATCTTGATGTGCTTGCTTCACCCATGTTGTCGATCTAACTCTTCAAATAGGAATCCTTCAGCAAATCCTTCAAACAAGCCTCAAGTTGAACCCGAAGCTCTGATAGCAATTGTTGTGCGTGGCGCGGAAGTGGTCGAATCATATAATCCAAACAAGAGAGATCACAGCCAAATAAACAAGCACAATCACCAAATAACACAAGAGATTTACGTGGTTCAGCAAGTTGCCTACGTCCATGGGGCAAGGAGGGCGGAGTTCTTATTATTTAGAAATCAAGGGAATACAAGTAGAGTTACAAATCTCTTAAATCAAACCCTAAAACAAAGCTCTTGATCTCTCACAACTCTTCCACAATTGGATGTAATAATTCTCTCTCAAAGACTGCTCAAATTCGTCCTTGCTTAACCCTAAACAATTAGGTTTTGAGTTATATACAATTCAGAAACGAAACGGGTCAAAATCCAAAAGGCCCAGCCTAGAATATCGATGGTCGACCACGGCGGTCGATCGCGCAGGTCTCGCGGTCGACCGAATCTCAGTCCTGAGAGTAAAAACACTTACAGTCATCTGCGATCGACCGCGATGGTCGACTGCGGCGGTCGACCGCCACCAGCTCCGATTCCTACTATCCCTCGTGCACGTTCGCGGTCGACCGCAGCAGTCGACTGCCAGTCTGCCTGGCAGATTTCTTTGCTGTTTTCCTATAATTCTTCATTCTATGTGAAGGATCCTATTGAAGAGGCAAACATGAATTGTCATTATGTTTTAAAGAAGCTTCCTAGTCATGTTTATGATATTGACAGTGATATTGGTGCTACACATGGAGGTGAATATTAGGTTGAAAGTAGTGACATTGTCAGTGATTTAATCCCAACCAGTAATGATGACATAGATGATGTGGGTTGGTGTAGAGATGATGCGCCAAGGTCCACTGTTGACATTCCTCCAAATATATATATTGATGATGATAATTGGAAGGTGATGAAGACAGTGACTTTGATGAAACAGTCTGGGATTGGATGGAGTAAAGACATGTGACTATCTATATGTTTTGAAAGAAATAAGCTTTGAACTTTACGTTTTGAGTATATAGGTTGAGTATACTTTGTCATTTTCCTTATGTTTTGAGTATGAATTAGTAGTTTAAAGAACTCAGAATTTGTGCAAGATTGCAGGTTATGATTTTGTAACTATCAGTCATATTTGAATTTCGCATGTTAAACTGCTGAGAATATTAATCTTCATGTACATATAATGTGGCGATCAGTAAGCACTTGGAGAGAAACAGGAAAGATAAGGACTTTTAGTTCAGGTTTATCCTTGTTAAGAGCAGGATTCACCTTCTTGCTCGATACTACAAGAGGACCATAAGCTTCCTCCTGTCTGGAAATAGTGAATACATTGTTCCCCTTTCTCATGTTTGAGAAATTTAGATTATAATTCATAAATAAATTATTATAATTTAGAGTGCTTAATAAATTTGATGTATGGTCTATTTTCAGTGGTAAAGTGCTTGGGAAATGGATCTTAGCAAGTGCATCTTTAGCGTCATCACTCACCCCTGTTATGGAGACACTATTGTTACTAGGACTAATATGAAGCCCAGATGCGATAGAGAAGTACTGGTTAAGTTTTTCCTTTAACAACAATTTCATGGATTAAGAAGGTAAGCTTTGGTAAAGAGGAGTGAATCATAAGGAAACTAGGCAACTTCAAACACAGAGCACTTTGGATGAAGTTTGAAATTGCTGCATCCAAAGTCTCTATTGCTTCATTCATGTGTGATATGCATGTGAGCTTCAACCGGAAATGACAATGAAACTATCCCGTTTTATATATATCGTTCTCACACTTGCTCAAAACCATCCAGACTTCCCTTGGGCAGTGAACTATTTCTAGCAGAATTTGAGTTCCTCTAGCTTATTGGATTATCTTATGCATCTTCTATGTTTCAAAACATTCCGTAATTGATCATTCTGTAGAAATTGACTGAGGGGCATAAATGTTTAGGTTATATTTATGTTATTTCAGCAGTTGTGACAAGACATAGCATTCATATTTAATTTGAGTTAGGAATGCATTTATAATTAAACAACAAGAGGGCATTCCTAAGTGATTGTTGACAGTTTGAGAATTTTTTTTTCATAATATTCAACATAGACAAAGGAAAGAAAACATAATCTAGTATCTTTATCCCTTAAGATGTCCCCGACATACTGTACCAACTATTGAGGATTAACGTCACTATTCTGTGTGTTGATATTTTCGGTTAATTTCACCATTCGTTGTTTACCATCAGCTTTTCATATAAGATTACAACATATTGGTTAAAGATAGGTTGAAGGCTTTTAAATTTCTGTTTCATGAAGATTTTTTAAGTCTTTGCAATGTCCTATTAGTTCAGTCTTGTATAGCATACCTTATTTCATCATGTATACTACTGTTGAATAGAACTTTCGGCATTTATATTTATTTATGAATTCCATCTGAAGTGTTCAATATAAGTTTCATTACTATGTTGACTCATATTGTGTCACCATTACGATTATAAAGCTTGTTAGTAAATATAATATTAGTTGGGTCCACGACACTTGTGCAAGTGTTTTAATTCCCAGACATGCTGGCTTTGCTTCTTTGTTGCGTACGCAGGGTAGTCTGCAAAAATACTTCCACTATGCTGTCTGTTAATTTGTTTGTAAACATAGGGGACATGGCGGTTAGCCAATTCTGGTTAGTAACTTTGTTTCAATGGTGAACTTGAACTGCTAGTGCATTTGTGGGAACCAAAATTTGCTTAAGCAAATTGTGCACGTCATAATACCAGTTTTCGTTGCTGGAAAGAAAACCATACTTTGGGATGCATATTCATTCGTTCTTTTTATTCTTTGTATTAATAAATTCCAAGTTTCTTGTTGATTCTTAACTTGAGAGCTTACTCGCTGATTTATTTGCAGTACCATCCGGATGTGTGTAAGGGGAACTACTGTGGCGTTATTTATGACACATTATTTATAAATAGAAAAGCAATGTTACCACATTATTTATGACACATTTTCTAATTTGACACTTGCACAAGTGTCGTGGAGTACATGCATGGATCTAATAACTCCACATTTTTGAATTAATAATGATCACTTTTATATGCGATGAGCCTTGGTTTAGTACTAGCCAGGTACCTCGTATTCACCGTTCAGACACAGGTGTGCAACACAATCGTCACAATAATTAAAAGATAGAAAATTAGTTGTAGGAATATCATGGATATGTATTAAATCTTTACTTCTTGATCTAAGCCCACAAGCCCCAACCACGAGATTAGTTTCCTAGTTTTGAAAATAATTTTAATTTTTTGTAGATATTTTCTCACGATATCCTGAAGTATTTTATATTTTCTACAAGTTCATGTTAAAAAAAGAAATACAAATTAGAGGCTTAACTATATCATTTAAACTTAGTTATTGTCCAAGTAGTGTGTGGCCGGCCTAGTCACATGTGGTCTTGGGGCATGAAACTGTTAACCAACCCCACTTTTTAATGAGAGCAAATTTTCCTACTGGAAAGCTCGTATGAAAATTTTTCTATTGTACACTGATTACGATGTATGGGGTATGGTAGAATTTGACTATAGTGAGCCTACCATAACCAAAGATGAGACCACAACTATCTTACCTAGGGACAAATGGACTACCACTGATAAGAAAGTTTATGCTTTAGATGCTAAATGTATGAGTACTCTTCATTTTTCACTTACAACTGAGGAGTTCAAAATGAAGTCCTCTGAAACTATCCAAGAAATGCTCACCAAATTCACGGATATAGTGAATAAGTCAAGATCATCAGGCAAGGAGTACAGTCCAGAGGAACTCGTTTGAAAAATCATACATTCACTCCCTCGTGAACGGAATCCTAAGGTAACTGTACGTAATTGAAGAAGCATGGGATTTTACTAAACTTGATCTTGATAATCTTTTGAGAAATCTCATTACTTACGGAATGGGCATGAAAGAACGAGAAGGAGACTCAACAGATGAATAAAAAACAAAACTGATAGCGGTAAAGGCGAAAAAAATAAGCATAAGTATGAATCAAGCTCGAGTTCTGAAGATGAGAAAAATGAAATAGTAGGACTGACTATAAAAGAATTCAAGTCATCCCTCAAATCCAAAAATGGTAATAAGTTCCTGCATGAGAGAAGGAATCGACATCTTAATTAAAAAGGTAAACAAACAAAGTCCAAGTAATTTTGATACTAAGCCAATTTGTTACCATTGCAGGAAATTAGGTCACTACAAGAAAAGATGTCCAGTAAACAGAAAGGATGAAAAGAGCAAGGGCAAAAGTCTTAAGGTGACTACATAGCATATGTCAAGTGGTGACGAGGAGTTAGATGATAACTCCAGAGATAATGTGGAAGCAAACATGTGTCTAGTGGTAATGATGCTTATTTGAAATACTTAGAAAATGAAAACTTCAACAGTGAGGTATATCTGGTTTCATACAATAGTTTATTTAACAGGTACAATAAGATGCTTCATGAATTTGAAAAACTTTCTAATAAATATGAGGTGACAAAACAGATGAATTCAACTCAAAGGAAAGGTTGAATGCTATGATTAAGACTCTTTTCTCAAAAATGAATTTATCTAGATCCTTAAATGAAAACACCACCTTTGAGCTAGCACATGCAATGTTCTTTATACTTGGATATGAGTGTTGAACTTACCAAACAACTCGAATCAAAAAATAATAAATGTGAACAATTAGTTGCTAATGTAAATGAACTTGCATGTCAATTGTCAAACGAATTAACAAAAGAAATTTGAAATTTGTTGCAATAAATTTGTATCAAAAAATGAACTACTAAAGTCTAAGAATCTTGATTTAAAAAAAGCCGTGAAAAAGTTCTCTTTGGGATCAAAAGGTTTGAACATGGTCTTATCTAATCAACATTTACAAAAGAAAAAACTGGACTCGGTTACTCATATGCGA
>BQKN01067014.1:0-20142 GCA_022839385.1 Asparagus kiusianus | reverse complement strand
CAAAGTTTGTAATGGAATCCTCAATGAAGAAGAACACGATTTTCCACACGAACAATCTGGCGACCACAGTGGGAGCCAACAGCTTCGCTGCCGAAGCTGGAGCGTCGCAGCCGCGGATCTCGATCCCGGTCGTGGAGGAGGTCGAGTATGAATTCGACCAACAAAAGTACGAGGAATACGTCTCCTCGTCCGGATCTACCTCCTCCCCCAAGTCCAAGAAGTCCCAAAAGCTCTCCTCTAGGAGAAAGGTGCGTTGGTGCGATGAAGTTGAAGCCACCAACGACGACCTCACCCCAATCGACGCTGAAGCTGCGTTGAGTGAGGCCCTACCGACCTCAAAGAAGGTCAAATCCGCCATTGAAAGCGTGGTGACTCTCTCCAAGAGAGCCCGCCAGAGGCAGCGTCAACGCCTCGCGAAGCAATTCGCCAAGGCCATGGAGTCCGTTGACGGGGTCCGTTATCATGTGGATCTGAAGAACAAACGAGGCAAGCAGCCTCAACAACAAATGCAGGGTGGTTCCTCTAAACCATCAACTATGGAGTGGGTCCGTGTCAAACGGAATCGCTCGACTTTGGAGGAGCGCATCCACAAACGCCGCGCGTTATTGGCGCAAGCACGGGCCAAAGCTGAAGAAGCCCGTCGGAAGCTGCAGAAGGAGGTGGTCAAGAAGCCGCCACCAACTCGCAAAGTTTGGAGGCCAAAGTCTGAAGCGGTTCAGGCTAAGGAGCAAGACCCGCAGCCTTCAAAGATTCAACACCCGGCAAAGCAACCCAAACAGCCGGTGATTACCGCAACTGCCCTGGGAGATCCCGCAGGACCATCCCAGAAGAAAAAATCCGTTCTGGAGCGACTCGGTCCACTTCCGAAGGAACGAGGTAAAGCTCCAGTTCAAGAACGCTTGGGGCCAATGAAGAAGCCCACAACAATGCAACACGCTGGGGGTCGCCGCAACCCTCAACACTTGGAAAAAACTATGGCACCCAAGCGCACAACTTTGCGCATTCAAGTGCAAGATTCCGCTGAAGATTCACGTCCACGAAGACGCGTTTCGAGGCGTATAACTCTCGAGAGCCCGAAAAAGGCAATTAATCCTCAGAAGGAAATGTTGTCGTCCGAGGATGATGACATTATACCTGAGAAATCGTGCCCACACACGATAGGTTGCTCCGACTTTCAAACGGACGAGCTGTACTATCGTGTTGCGGGTACGAGCAAATCCAGAAAGAGAAGCCCTCAGAGGTTTGAAGCTCAATGTCCGTGTTCAAAACTCATTCGGGCAGTACTGTCTGAGTGCAACTGTGTAAAGACAGTCCCCGAAAGAGTTTCCGTGTTTGAGAGACTCAGCATTGAAGCACCAAAGCCAAGGCCCAGGCGTTTCCGAAGAAAAAGAACGATGGTCGAAGACGGTGAACATTCAAGGGTCACTGTCAACATGACCAACAGAGGAACATCGGCTCAGGATAACCCCGAGACGATTCCAGAAGCATCCCGACCCAGGACCCGTTTACAGTCTGGGGCCATCAAGCGAGGAACGTACTGTAGGGTCCGGACAAGAGTACCTTCAGAAGATGAAGAATCAGACGCTGGTTCAGCCGTTGCGTCTGACAATACTGTGTCCAGTGAAGGGCAACCCCGCGAGTCGTTCATGATAAGCACGGAGCAAGTGGCCAAGATGCTTGAAGATGCCATTGCCAAACAACAGGAAACCTTTCGGTTCGAGATGCAGATGGCCATGCAGAACATGAGAGAGATGCATGACCAACAGATCCAAGCATTAAGGAACCAACAAGGGGAACCAAGTCATCAAAACCAGAACAACTTGGAAGATGAGGATACAAATGAAGCTCGCAACGTCAATAACCCTCCCATTAATCCAGGGGGTGGTAACGATAATGCTAGCGAAGACACAGGTGAAAGCCTGAAAATTAAGAACCTCGAAAGCAAAATCAATACATTGATTTCTGCTCAAGAGACTAAAAAGACGGGCATTCCCTGTCCTTACCCAAGAGGGTGGGAATCGATCCCATATCCGGCAAAGTTTAGTCTAATCAACTTCACGCCGTTTAATGGGATGGGTTCACCAACTCAGCATTTGATTTATTTCAAATCGCACCTGGGAGTCATCTCGGGTAATGAGCCTCTGATGGTGCGGTCATTCGTCGGCACTCTTCGCGGAGCTGCCTTCGATTGGTATCGTCGCCTCAAGCCAAGAAGCATAAACAGCTGGGACGACATGGAGACCAAATTCCTTGCGAATTTCTTCGACGACGACACTGAAATCTCTATCGGGACATTGCTCGATGAGAAGCAGAAGGACGGAGAATTGGTCGAAGTCTTCGTCAAAAGGTTCCGGAATAAGGCGATGAATTGTCGGGACCCGATCAGCGAGGAGTTCATTCTTCAGACCTGCCACAACAACCTCTCGCTGGATGTTTTGGAAGCAATGGGCACAGCTCCATCCAAGACATGGAAGGACTTGAAGGTCCGAGGCGAGCAAGCTGAGCGATTCCTCAGGAGGAAGAAGGCGGAGAGAGGCCAACCGGCTATAAACCCTCCGAAGCAGAACTTCAACCAGAAAGGAAAAGGTAAAGCTCAGGTTAATGCTGTTGATGCTAACCAAACATTTCAATTGCAACCACAGCAACAGCAGCAGCAGCAGCAACGAGCTCCACTGCAATCGCAGCCACATTGGCAGCAGCGGTCTCAGAAGCAAAAGTCTTCGGAGCCGAGGTTTCCCAAAGTCTACTCCTTCAAAGATGACGAAGTTCCCGGCATCTTCAAATATCTGTTGGAGAACAACAAGATCCAGTTGCCGGCGATTGTGGATCATGAAGGGGCCACTAAAGTGACGGACCCGAGGTACTGCGCGTATCACAGAGCGGTCCACCACCCTACGAAGTCCTGCTACCACCTCAAGGACAAGATCCAGGCGTTGATCGATGTAGGAGTCATAACTCCGAAACCGGCCAAGAATGTGGCAGCAAACGCAGTGTCGATTAGTTTTGGATCAGTACCTACAGCTTGGTTTGAGCCGAAGCGCGTCATCAAAGTTGGGATGAAGACGGTAAATGACGACCCGCACGGACAGCGCCAAAAGGGACTAGTGCCACACACGGCCCCGAACGGCGAAATCCTTTGGGTTCACCCCGACCTGATTAAAGATGAACAATGGGCCGGATCGTCATCCACGAAGAAATCCAAAGGGAAAGGAAAGTCTTGCTACGGAGTTTCCGCCATCCCAGGAAAAGATGACGAAGGAATCCCAGCTTTCCCACTTTCTGAAGATGAACAAGAAGTCTTCACCACCAGAAGCGGGAACCAATACCACTTCAACTATCCGTCACATAATGAACAAGCAGCTAAGCTAGGGGTGACAAAACAGGGACCAGCCAAGACTCTCACAGAGATGGGGATGATCCCAATTCCCAAACCGGCTGAAGATGCTCGACGACAGCCGGCAGATAAACAGAAAGACAAAGGATCCCAAGAGGTTCAGAACCCGAAGCAGTCTCGCTTCAGTCGTCCAATTGGAGGAGATAAACCGGGAAGTTCGAAAAATCCGCGTGTCTTCGACATCATGGCTCAGCTAGCCAACATTCCAGCAAGGATAACACTTTATGAATTGCTGCGGCTATCTAAGGAAACTAGAGAAGCCTTGCAAGAAGCCCTGGTCGATTCAGAGGTGTTCCTTACTCGAATCAAACCAGCGCCCGAGGAACTAAAACTGTCAGCCCAACAGTGTAATGTGGCAGCCAAGAACATTCCCTGCATCACCTTTACCAAAGAGGACATGCAGACGAAGAATTCAAATCACGA
The DNA here is from genome assembly GCA_022839385.1 of Asparagus kiusianus. NCBI lineage: Eukaryota > Viridiplantae > Streptophyta > Magnoliopsida > Asparagales > Asparagaceae > Asparagus > Asparagus kiusianus. The sequence continues at coordinate 16,325 of BQKN01067014.1, read as the reverse complement.
TCGGCCCCTGTACTTCGTCGGGTATATTGGCTCCAGCGAAGTTAACCGAATCCAAGTGGATCCGGGTTCCGCTGTGAGTATTATGCCACTTCGACTGATGCACAGCCTTGGCATTCCAGTCAGCAAGTTGGCGTCTACAGGCACAGTCATATACGGATTCAACACCAGCGGGTCAAGACCTTTGGGTAAAATCCGGATAAAATGCCAAATGGGCGATTTAAAGACGGAGGTCACGTGCTACGTGATTGATGCTGAGACATCCTATAACTTACTATTGGGTCGGCCTTGGATCCATAGTAACGTTATAGTCCCCTCCACTCTACATCAGTGTTTGAAATATGTCGACACTGATGGAAGAGTTAGGACGGTGGTCGCGGATAAGCAGCCATTCAAAGGGTACGAGAACTACTTCACAGATTCTCTCCTTTATGGTAACGAATCCGATACAGAACCATCGGTCCAAGGCACGGACAGCGGAGAAGAAGCTGATTCCGAGGCCGGATTCGATTACAATGGTGGTTTTGTTTTTAATGACATTGTACCCTTTGTAATCAATCTCGACGACGAACAATCGTCAGATGGCGGTTGTAACTGGCAACTTGCCGAACTTGAAATAAATAATGGCTTAGAGTACTCCTTGTCTTTTGATGATGTGATAAAGGGATTATACGATAATCCCGAATTATGTATGCCACTCCGATCGTCGTATGTAACGAAGAAGCATCTCCAACACTCTTTCGGAACAACTCAGATTATTCCCGCCAAAATAGGGGGACAAAAAGAAATGATCTTCGGTAAAGGAGAAAATCTTCCGGTGCCAGATCATTTCCTAAGAGAGGATGAAGATGGTGACAAATCTGGTTTACATTTATCTAAGTACAGTCCAGAAGCGCGCAAGCTCATGGAAAGACAAGGATATGATTTCACACTCGGAGAAGGTCTATACTTCGATCGAGGTTCCCGTGTCCCAGTCAAAGCGGCATATGTACCAAAGGGTAAACCGGAGGGCTATTATCGTCACAAGAGGGGCTTAGGCTATGTTTCGTCAGATGACGAATGTGGCTGGCAAATCATAGATCAAATTGCTAACAAAGCCAAGGATCGATACTTGCTAGATTCGTCAGCTGAAGATTCCGACACAAGTTTGGGAGAAATGTTCAAGGCCTTAATGTCGAACATGACTACAGCTGATCCGTCTACGTTGGAGGACGACGACCAAATGCCAACGTGGGAGGACCCATGGGTTCATCACCTAAACATGCAATATGGTGATAGGTTCGAACAAAGAGAGCCACCCACCGAAGACGAAGTAATCCAAATTAACATGGGCGATGAAGACAACCCAAAGCCCATATTTATCAGCGGTAGTCTTCCATCAGATGAGAAGGAGGAGTTAATTACCCTTATCAGGGAATATATCGACGTCTTCGCGTGGAACTACGAGGACATGCTAGGGCTCGACCCCAATGTGGCTATGCACCGCCTCGACATCAAGCCGGATGCTAAACCTGTCAAGCAACAACAAAGACGGTTTCGTCCGCAGATTATGGAAGCCATCGAGGCAGAGGTCAAGAAATTGATCGACTCAGGGTTTATCCGGGAGGAACAGCATCCAGATTGGTTAGCCAATATCGTCCCAGTCATGAAGAAGAATGGCAAAATCAGGATTTGCATCGACTTCAGGAACCTGAATGAAGCATGTCCAAAAGACGATTTTCCTCTCCCAATCACGGATGTCATCATCGACAATACGTGCGGATTCGAGAGAATGTCTTTCATGGACGGCTTTTCGGGGTATAATCAAATCAAGATGCATCCCGATGACGAAAAGCATACAGCATTCAGAACGCCCCTCGGTGTCTTCTGCTACACAGTGATGTCGTTCGGTCTGAAGAACGCAGGTGCTACATATCAACGAGCGATGACTAAGATTTTCCAAAAACACCTCAGGAAAACAGTTGAATGTTACGTTGATGATTTGGTGGTGAAAAGCCGCAGCAAAGAAGATCACATCAAGGACTTGAGAACAATGTTTGATCTCATGCGGAGTCATCAATTGAAGATGAATCCCACAAAATCCTTCCTCGGAATGTCCAGCGGAAAATTCCTTGGATTCGTCGTTACCACCAAGGGTATACATATCGACCCAGACAAGGTAAAGGCGATAAATGAATTGCAACCCCCGAAGAATCTAAGAGAACTCAGAGGATTGCAAGGGCGTTTGGCGTATATCCGGAGATTCATTTCAAATCTTTCTGGAAAGTGTCAACCATTCTCTAAGCTAAACAAGAAGGGCGTATCGTTTATTTGGGACGATGCTTGCCAGAAGGCATTCGAAGATATCAAGGCATATCTGATGAATCCCCCTGTTCTTGTTGCACCAAAATCAGGTAAACCGTTCTTGATTTACATCAAGGCGATGGACCATTCGGTAAGTGCTTTATTAGCACAAGACGATGATAATGGTCACGAACAGGAAGTTTATTACCTAAGTAGGACCTTGATAGGCGCCGAGTCTCGGTATCCAATGATCGAGAAAGAATGTCTCGCATTGGTGTTCGCAGTACAGAAGATGCGACATTACTTGGTGGGCCAGACGATTTACGTCATTGCCAATGTTAATCCGGTACGGGTGTTCATGACTCAACCAGGTTCGATGAATTGGCGGTTAGCAAAGTGGGCCCTTCTTTTGTCCCAGTATGATCTGCACTTCAAACAGCAGAAGTCGGTCAAAGGACAAGCGATTTGTGACCTTTTGGTGGCAAGCCCGACAACAGATACGGTTGAAGTATACGATGACTTGCCGGATGAAACCCACGAGGTTAATACCACGTCACACCAACAAGTATGGCAGTTATACTTTGATGGTGCTTCGAGAGCAGTTAATAAGGCAGTAACCCCTGGATGTCCTAAGGTCACTTCCGGAGTTGGAGTTGTCTTAGTTTCCCCAGGGAAGCACGTGATGCCTCGAGCTTATTCACTAACGAGTCCGTGCTCTAACAACGTAGCTGAGTATAATGCACTCCTCATAGGACTCAGTTTCGCCAAAGAGCTGGGGGTCGAATATCTCGAAGCCTTTGGAGATTCTCAACTGATTGTCAACCAAGTTCGTGGGGAGTATGAAGTCAGGAACCCGGATCTGATTCCATACCACCAGGAGGCCGTCAGAATGGCAGATTCTTTTGAAGAATTTTACATTGAATACATCCCGCGTCTGCAGAACGCTTATGCAGATGCACTGGCAGCACTAGCAGTATCACTCGCGCAACCGCCCGAAACTGAACTGCTAGTCACAGTAAGATCACACCAACTCTGCGTACCCATATACGATATGGATATCGAAGAGGAGGAAGATAGAAACGTAAACGCCAAAGAGGTGAACTCAACCCAAATCGGGTCCGAGTCCCGAGATTGGCGTTTTCCCATCATCGATTACGTCCAATACGGTATTTTGCCGGAGGACGTAAAAGAAAAAGAATCTATTCGTCGAAGAGCACCACGGTTCTTTTACAATACCGAGACCCATACGTTATATCGCCGGGGATATGACGACTTACTCCTCCGATGCCTTTCGAACGAAGAAGCAAAAGAAGTTCTTAAGGAAGCACATGAAGGAGAATGCGGTGCACATCAGCCTGGTCCCAAGCTATATGATCGAATCAGAAGAATGGGATATTTCTGGCCAACAATGGTTCACGACGCGATCGAGTACGCCCGAGAATGTCACGCTTGTCAAGTGCATGCGAATTATATGCACCAACCACCGGAGCGATTACACACATCAACCACATCTTGGCCATTCGAGACATGGGGTATGGATATTGTCGGTCCTATCTTTCCTCCTTCAATCAAAGGTGATCGATTTATTCTCGCTATCACCGACTACTTTTCAAAGTGGGCTGAAGCCATTCCGCTTAAAGAAGTGAAGACGAACAATGTCATCAACTTCATCAAGCATCATGTCATATACCGACACGGCGTGCCGAGGCGGATCATTCATGACAACGGTACGCAATTCATAAGCAACGCCTTCATCAGGTTCTGTGACAAATTTAAGATCCAAGATGTTTCGTCGACAGCTTATTACCCCGCTGCGAACGGGTTAGTTGAAGCTTTCAACAAGACGATCATCAAGATTCTGTCAAAGCTCGTGAAAACCAACAAGCGAGATTGGGATGATAAACTCGGAGAAGCACTCTGGGCTTATCGCACTACCATACGCACACCCACGGGAGCTACCCCATATTCGTTGGTATACGGATGTGAAGCTGTGCTACCCCTGGAAATTCAAATCCCCTCCCTTCGGATCACTCTCGCAACGGAGATGACGACCGAAGAGCAGCATCAGAAGCGTCTCGAAGAACTCGAAAGGCTGGACGAAAGGCGCTTGGAAGCTCAACAACACATTGAGTTCTATCAGGCCAGGATATCCAGAGCTTTTGACAAAAGGGTTCGCCAAAGAAGCTTCAAGGAAGGAGATCTGGTCCTCGCTGCTCGTCGACCAATAATCCTCACCTCTAAGAAGAAAGGTAAATTCGAACCTAAGTGGGAAGGACCATTTGTAATAGACACAATTTATTCAAACGGTGCTTACCGCTTAATTTCTTTAAAGGGTAGCAGGCAATTAATGCCAATAAATGGGAAGTTCCTGAAAAAGTACTATCCCTAGTACGTTCAGGACAACTCATTTATCGGGAAGTTCCTCGAAGAATATTACACTTAATATTCTAGAGAATAACCCAAATTTATTTTTCCACCAAAATCCCCCACTGATCGATTTCAATTGACAGTGGGTCCACCGAAAAAGTCCTCTTTCAGTCCGGAGTCCTCTTTCAATAAACGAAAGAACTCCATTTCTTTCTCTTTGGTTAAACTGTCGCATGGTTATAACCGAAGTTGAAATTTCACTTCGATAAACGAAGAGCTCATTTTTCGATCAGATAACCAATCCTATAAAAGGTAAGTTTATCTAGATCTTCCGGATTCTCGGAGTGGAGATCCCACTTCTAGTTTCTTTCTTTCCCTGGAAATAGAATATAAAATTCTTCCTTTCCAGAATCAAGGAACAGAATATAAAATTCTTCTTTCCTTGCTCGGGAAACAGAATATAAAATTCTTCCTTTCCCACACCAACTCTTTTCCAATTTAGGATTCATCCTAGGAAGTTTATCCCGAATCCTAAGAAGGGATAAGTCTGCGCCTAACACGCGCTGCCGGTTTAGTCTTTTTCCGATTGAAAAAGACACCAGAGTTCGATTCTGGGGTATTTTATCCTGAAACCTAAGCTAGGATAAGTCAGCGCCTAACACGCGCAGCCGGTTAGTTCTTAACCGTTAAAAAGAATACTCGTCCACATATTCAACATTGTGGCTGGTTGTTATTAATAACACCAAAATCCGTGCCTCACACGCGTGGGGAATTTCATCCTGAATCCTAAGAAAGGATATGTCGGCGCCTAATACGCGCCGCCGGTTTAATCTCTACCCGTAGAAAGAGATACCAGAGTCTGACTCTGGGGACATTTATCCCAAAGCCTAAGTAGGGATAAGCCAACGTCTAAGACACGTTGCTGGATGGCCTATTCCCATAACAATGGCAAAGTCTACATATTCCAAGTTGTAGCACAAAGTCTAAGGGAGTTCATTCCCTTAGCACAACGTCACATGCGGAACGGATTAAAACAATTCGCATGTAAGCCCGACTCAAACGGTAGTCGGTAAAAGCACATCAAATCCGTTAAAGGCTGAGGATTTGCCAAAAATCCTAAGTCAACGTCTCATACACGTTGCTGTTTAGTCTTTTCACAAGAAAAAGACGAAGTCTACGTATTCAATATCGTAGCACTAAAAGGGTTAACTCTTTTAGCTTAACGTGACGTGCGGAACGGATTTAGACAATCCGCACGCTAGCCCGACTCAAACGGTAGTCGGTAAAGGCTAATCAAATCCGTTAGAGGCTGGGGGTTGGCCAAAAATCCTAAAGCCAACACCTCACACGTGTCGCCGGGTAGCCTATTCCCGTAACAATGGCGAAGTCTATGTATTCGATATCATAGCACAAAGTCTCAGAGAATTCAATCTCTGAGCACAACGTTACATGCGAACGGATTTAAACAACTCGCATGCTAGCCCGACTCAAACGGTAGTCGGTAAAGGCTAACCAAATCCGTTGATGGCTGAGGGTTTGCCAAAAATCCTATGTATATTGTGGTCAATCATTTCAAACGGAATGACGAATCATAATAAAGATAAAAAGGGAATTCACTAAAAGAGTCAAAAGTCAAATCACTCAGTAAACAAAATCAGACATCAAGACTGTGGCTAAAAATCTGCTGGCTGACCTTAGACAGCTTCTCATCATAAGCTTGCCTAAGTTCAGCCCTAAGGGACTCCTCGGTGGCGGTCGAAGTCTTCGCAGCAGCCTCCTCGATCTCGACTAGCCTCTGCTTCAAAGACTTCAACTCATCGGACAAAGCCGTACAGGTCTGCTGGTCCTGTGCTTCTGTCATCTGAAGAATGCCAAAAGTCTCCTCTTCTTTGCGGAGTTCTCTTCTAAGCTGATCTATCTTGGTCCCACAAGAAGTAATAGAAGAGCGGAGCTCGGCAAGTGAAGATAATCTGGTATCAAGGCCGGTCCCAACTCGATCTACTCGGTCCCGCTGCATCTGAATCTCGAGCTCAGCAACCATCTGAGTCTCGCGCAGTGACTGTAGGCGAGCATCCAGCTCAACAGCAATAAAGGAGGAGGCACCTGCATTCCGGAGCTCACGAAACGTCTGAAGCTCACGCTCTAAACAGTCGAGGTCGTCGACTATAGCCTTCGCCAGATCTGGATATCCTGCTTCTCTTATTGAATTAATTCTGGGATCTAGGAAAGGCTTGAACTGGGGAAGGGAAAGTCCATCGTGGAAGAGCTTGCCAATCATAGCATTCACGAAGGAGAAGAAGGAGCGGACTTCTATACAGATGACGATTTTCTCAGGATCGTTATCTGATAGCAACTCCTTCACAAGGACATGGAGCCGAGAAGAAACCCCTACACAAAGAAGGAAAAATTCGTCAAAAGTGGCCTTGAGAAATAAATGAGTAATACTTTCAGTTACTTAATTCATACCTTCCCGAGCCGCTGGGGGTAGTGGTGAAGATGTGATGGCTGCAGATGTATCAACTGGTGGAGTTGGTCTCGCAGCTGGTTCAATAGGATTTTCCTCAGCAAAAGCTCCTGTCAAATTCAAAACGGAATTCACAGAGGCGTCTCATTATAGCCGTATTAGTCAAAATTGGCTAGTCCTATAATTGACTCAAAAAGAGGCACATACTTTCGAAGGAACCATCCTCGGGATTTTCAGCGAAAGCGGGCTCAGAAAACATATCCCCTGGTAACTGGTCATCGATCTGAGGAGAGCTATATATGTAGCGCATCATAGGAGTGTCCGCAAACAAGCTTCCCTCGTCAAAATCATCAATGGAGAAATCTGACATAAAAGAATGTAAGTGCCAAAGAAGAATGAAGAGACCACAACCAATGGGAATGAATTACCTTTCCTGGGCGCATCAGCCTCTTCATTTCTAAGATTCGCCTCCTGCAAATTATCTGAAGGAGCAAGAAGCAGAAAACAGTTAGAGGATACCCCAAATTCATTGGTGTATTATCTAAAGAAATACGTTGTCAATGTTAGATGTACCTTGATTCACGGAATCAGGTCCTACATTGACCTCCTCTCTGATGTCAGCAACCCCTGTAGGCCTCTCTACAGGGGGTGGTGGGTCAAACTCATCGGGAGATACAGGAATAGGATCGGGACTCTCTCCACGCACTCCTATATAGAGATGGAAAAGTATAAGTCAATGTGCTGAATAACCAAGGGAATGGTCCTCGGGATAGATGTTACCTCTGTCACTAGCAGGATCGTCACCAGCCAGATCCATATCTGAGGCTCGGGAAGCTGCACGTGGCTTACGGGCCAATCTCTTCCGCCTAGCAATGGGGATCGAAGGTCTCGCCCGGGGAGGAGGACGGAACTCTTCATCCTGGTCGGCTGTGGTCCCTGAAACATCAAACCACAGTTAGTTCAATGATTCTGGAAGATAGAAGAAAAGATGAAGTACAAACCTCGCTCAGAAGAGTCATCATAATCTTCAGGATCTCCGCCTAAAGCCTCGTCTGTGGAATGGAATGTCTTCTGGCCCTCTTCATCAATCCGGCGAGTCTTGTTCCGTATCCTCTGTGCCCGAGCGTTCTCCCGAATCCTACGGGAATCAAGCTGAGAAGCCTCCTCAGCCTCTATCTCTGCAATCGGCTTCACGGGGACAGTCTTGTTAGCTGCTAATAACCACTTGCACCTCAAGAAAGTAAGGTTCAACTGCCGGTCAATACTCGGGAGGCTGAACTTAGCACCGGTACAGCCAGTCACGGTCCACAACCATGCACGGAGACCGTCTACCAAACCACTATGGGTCCGAAACTGCTGACGAGGATTCCCGATGTAGAGCTGATCATAGCCAAACTGGCGAGCAAATCGGCAAGGTAGATATGGCTCTATGAAGCACTGATCCCTCACCCGGAAGATCAGATAGCCGGGCCTAATGTTCACTAGCCAGTTGAAACAGCCGATGTCTAAGTGAGTCCGGTACTCTCTCGTCTTCTCATCATCTATCAAGCACTCGCCGTATCGGCCGGAGAACTGCGGAAAACAAGTGGAGAATGCCCAACACTTGTGGACCTGCAGCTGCTGTCTGACGTCAGAGAATCCGCGGCCCTCCCACCTGCCATTCTCAAGCAACTGTAGTAGGGGAACAGAGTGGTCTATGGTGTTCGGCACTGACATCATGTCTGAACGGTGAAGGACGAACCAAGCCATCAAATAAGCATATGGAAGCTCCACCTTTAGAGTGGGAATCTGACCTGGCGAATCGGTTTCCTTCCGTGTGAAGGCACTGGAAAGCTGTCGAAGTCCTCGATGAATGTTAGTCACCATCGCCGGAAGAAGTGAAATATCTTTCTTATAGGCGAGCTGAACTGCTGGGTAAAGTACCTCCAGTGGCAAGGCGTCGCAAGACTGATATGAAACCACACACTTCTTCAACCAGATAGCAAGAAAGCCGGCAAGAAGAGTCATCGGTCGGATCGGGGCGGTCGCATGCCATAAGAATGACCTGAACTTGGTCCCTGCGGAGAAACCACCCTCAGGACTGCTAGCGGTATAAGAATGAGAGTTGGTCTTCTTCATTAGATTATTCACCTCTGAGGGAGTGAGTGTGGCTAACTCACAAATATCCTCGCCGGAGCTGCTCTCCAGATTCCTGAACAGATAATTGGCAAACTGCCTCAGACTTACACATACCTTGGTTCTCTTTGCTAAAGGCTCAGACTGCGCCAAAGCAATGTGATAATGACAAGTGAGGTCCCATAGGGTCTCATAACGGTCGGGCATGCGATCCTTCAGCTGGCTTAACTCATGATTAGAGGGAAAGTACTCCTGGTATAGCATCTGTCCCATGGGCAATCCAGAAATCCTGTGCATCTCATGAAGAGCCAAGCCCAACTCCCCTTGTCGGGTCAGAAAAGTGTTTGAGTCTGGATTATATAGCTCGAACAAAGCACAAAAATGCCTCAAACTGATTGGCAAGCCATACATGGTGGCACGGATAGCTGCATATAAGCCACAAGCGTGCAACTCTTCGCCCCATCGGCTCAAGACATATGTCGTCATACGGGTCCACCAAGACTTGTCCGAAGAGTGGACCCAACCATAAAACCTGTGACGCGTCGCGGGCATCTCACGTCCTAGAGCAGCAAGACGGTTCCTCAAAGTAGAAGCGGTGGCGAGGAGCTCGTTACGTGGTGGCGCATCTAGTCCCACTACTCCGGGATGCAATCCAGTGATGTGACTCCTGCTCGAGCCAGGAGCTGCCTGGTGGGTGATGTAACCACAATGGACACTCTCATGATCTTCCGTCAAGTGCCACGACATCTCCCGTGTCACAGCCTGACGCCTGAGCTCAGTCAACGAACGATGACGAGGAATCTCCGGCAAGTACATGAATCTGCTGCCAATCTTATGGAGCCACTGCTCAGCATCAATGAATATGGCATATGGATCGTCGACAGAATCGCCAAACAAGAAATCGCTCTTCCGAAGAGGCTGGGTAGAGCTGGCGTCCTTCACGAAAGGCGCATCTGTAATCAGCTAGCGAAGAGTTCGATGCCCACCTTCCTTCACCACTTGGGTAACCTCAGTAGATGTGCCCGAAACAAACTGAGGAGTAGCTGGAATAGGAGAAGGATCGTCGGAAATCGAGTAATACTCACCACGACGCCCATATACTGCGTGGGACGAGAATGAGCCAGAAGGATACCCCACTGCAAAATAGACAATCAAACACTGGTTAGTCTCGATTATAAAAGAAAATTGAACTCATCTTACAAATAGCTAAGATAGAGTCATTGCCTTATAAAGGGTGAGACGATTTGGCCACATTGTGCAATCACAAAACAGGGTATGTCGACAACATATCCCTACCTTATAAAGCGTAATGTAGCGTCAAATCTGTGACGCCCCTGGGTTCACACAAGGCTGCAGTCCAAGGTGAAACCAAGGATGTCAAACCTGCCATGCACCATACCGTGCAATAACATGTTTCACCATCACAATTAACATCTATCTAGTAGAATCAATAACAGGTGTAGGTACAAAAGCAAGCAAAAGATAATACTCGAATGACTGATGAAATCTAAATGATCAAATAGATATCTCATCATCCAACAAATGGGAATACATAAACAATGTCAAAATAGATAAACAGGGGTACTGAACAAGTCTCAAGTACAAACATCTGACCAAAAATGAAATAAGGCACCCAGCCTTTACAACTTCTATGAAATAGTCCTCAATGTCTAATCACCTACTACAGTGGAGCTCAAGGTACAAAATACATAGCAAAAATGTAAAAGCTGAACACTAAAGTGATCCGCTATCCACCTGCGACACTCCGTGCTCCTGGCTCGTGACCTGAAAGGTGGAGGGACAACGAGCGTCAAAGCGCTAGCGAGTAACATCACAACCAACCCCAAGGGAAAAGGGCTCGTTGTATATGAAAATACAGATAATATATATAAATAGATCTAAACTAATGATCTTATGAAATAAGGGTTTTAGTACTTAAGAATTTACAACACGAGAATTCGGTACGTCGAGCGAACTAATCCAAACAAGGAAACCCTCATGTATATACCTTGCATCTCAAATTGTAAACTCCTAAATACCCAACCCGGGGTTCTAGCGCAATAACAATGATAAAAGAAACTCAACAAACACCAGAGCATAATTACGGTGCTATAACGTGGTCAATGAAATGTCACATTATCTACCACATAAATGTTGTGTCAAAACCTTCATAAGTGTCATGCCAAGTCTACATAACCTGTATGACGTGAAAAGTGGTACAATAATAACATGCAGGGTTAGGAACCATATCCGGTACAAAATTTGACTATCGTAGTTTTCCAAATTCGTGGAATAAGTGGCAATTGTCCAACACGAGGACAAAAAGGGATTATAGTCCAACACGAGGACTTCTTATGGATTATAGTCCAACACGAGGACTGTAGAAGTGGTACAAGATCGCTACGATACTTGTAATAGAATCAAATCCTAAACATCATGACCAAAACAGTGTATATGTCTCAAATTCATACCCTCAGGTCATCTATCATGCAGGGGCACATAGTGGAACAAATAACCAGGTCAAATAATCCAGATAAACCCCCGAATGGGCGCAAAAATACCCAAAAGCATCAAAACTGGAAAATCTGCAACAGAGAATCGTCGGTCGACCGATCCGGTCGACCGAACTCTGATACAAATCAGAACGGTCGCCCGCCAGAACCGTCGGTCGACCGAAATTTGTCTCGGTCGACCGATTTTGAATCACGGTCGACCGATAATTCACCACGGCCGACCGAGATTCCCATTCGAGCTCAGCGGTCGACCGCGTCGGTCGACCGCCGAGCGGACAGAACCCATACTTGGGTTTTCTGTCAGCTGCTAAACCTGTAAATGAAAACTTTAACATGGGTTTTGATAAAAAGGGGATCCCACTGAAAAGAACACAACCACTTTCCAAAGCTAAAAATCTATAATTCTAAGATTAAAAATTTATGAGAAACAAATCCAAATCATTTGAATAGCTGTAAAGACGTTTTAAACTCCTTTAGGCAAAAGCTCAGATCCAGATCATGTTAAACAGAATATGGTGAGTTTTTAAAACATATTAAGTCTCAAATTCGCATTTGATCTCATAGTAAACTATTAGCTAACCAAAAAAATACGAATTTGGCTCCATCAAACCAATAAAACTCAGATCTTGGCATTTAAATCAAGAGGGGGTGGGGGTTGGGCGAGAAATTACTCGCCTTGGTTGTTGATGATGCCCTAGATCTGCAAGAGGTGGATCCCCTTTGCTGAGAATCCCTAAATCCCACTGGAACTCCTCAAGAGCTGCTCCAGATCTCCCAAGTCCAAGCTGGGGCTTTTGGAAGAAGAGGGAGGCTAGGGTTTTGGGTCTGGGGTTCACAGGATCTCACTTGGGTTGAGTTGGTATAAATACCAACTCCCCAAGCCGACCCGAAATCCATTAGCCCAAAGAAAACAAAACCCGACCCAAAACCTGAAACAACCCTCTGATCGCTGATCGGTCGACCGCGCCGGTCGACCGCGTCGGTCGACCGATCAGCACTAAAATGCCTGCTGAGGGCATTTGACTTGCTGATTGCCAACTCACTCGATTTCTCTCACTTGTATATACCCGTTGGGTTCCCAAGCACTGATAAAAATATGTATCTTATATTTATATGGTTATTCGCCACAAGGGAAAATATTTACTATAGATAATTTACACATGTGTATACATATATATACTAAAGGAATTTTCGGGGTTTTACATTCTTCCCCCCTTAAAAGAATTTCGTCCTCGAAATTCGGGAATCGTACGAACTTGCAATACAAACTCTTATATAACCTTATAGAGATATTTACACTTAACGATCTACAATGATAATATTCTCGCTTAATTTCTAATCTAGTGGAACTAGTACATCGGGTGAAAAATCCAAACAAGGAACCCCCCATACATATACCATGTGTTCCAAGAGATTTAAAATTAAGCGATAGTATTCTCATTATAGTGTTAAATGTAAACATAACCAAAGATATGCACATAACCAAAGACATGAAATCAAAACAATAATTCATTTACCTGTTCAACCAGGTGTGGGTAGTCACGACGTATGTCCTCCTCGCGCTCCCAAGAAATCTCCTCGATGCCTCCTCGGTTCCACTAAACTTTTACCAAGCGAATTACCTTGTTCCTAAGCCTCTTGTCCTCTCTGGCAAGAATGCGAACCGGAATCTCAATAGTGGTCAAATCATCCCGAAGCTCAATCTCCGGTGTATCCAATACTCGCTGCTGCTCCTCATCATGCAAGTGTTTCTTGAGCATAGAAATATGGAACACGTTGTGTATACTAGACATAGATGCGGGAAGATCTAGTCTGTACGACATGGCTCCAATGCGCTCTAGAATCTGGAAAGGTCCAATATATCTCGGTGCAAGCTTCCCTCGCCTCCCGAATCGCTGCACGCCTTTCATAGGCGATACCTTAAGCATAACCAAATCTCCAATCTGGAACTCTAGTGGTCTTCGCCTCTTATCTGCATAACTCTTCTGCCGGCTCTGAGCTGCTAAAATCCGCTCCCTGATCAAGGCTACCTTCTCAGTAGTCTGCCTCACTAGCTCTGGCCCAAGCATCAAGCTATCCTCTGGCTCGGCCCAACATATCGGTGATCTACAAGGTCTCCCATACAATGCCTCATACGGGGCCATACCGATCGTCGCTTGATAACTATTGTTATAAGCGAACTCGACCAGTGGAATATGATCCTCCCAACTGCCTTGGAAGTCAATGACACATGCCCGCAACATGTCCTCCAACACCTGATTCACCCTCTCCGTCTGGCCGTCAGTCTGGGGGTGAAATACACTGCTATAGGATAGTGTGCTGCCAAATGAGTCCTGAAAACTCCTCCAGAAATGGGAAGTGAACACCGATCCTCGATCTGACACGATCGTGTCCGGTACTCCATGAAGTCGAACTATCTCTCGAATAAAGATCCTCGCATAAGTCTCAGCTGTATAAGTGGTCCTCACCGGAATGAAATGAGCTGACTTCGTCAAGCGGTCTACAATGACCCACACAGAATCATTCCCCTTCTTCGACTTCGGCAACCCCACAATAAAATCCAAGGAAATATCTGCCCACTTCCACTCCGGAATAGGCAAAGGCTGAAGGGTCCCTGCTGGTCTCTGGTGCTCTGCCTTCACCTGCTGACAGGTAAAACATCGAGCTACATAATCTGCAATCTCTCTCCGCATACCGCTCCACCAGAATCGCCTCTTCAGGTCCTTGTACATCTTGGTAGTCCCTGGATGTACTGTGTACCGAGTACGGTGCGCTTCATCAAATAACTCCCTCTTCAGCTCTGCACTAGCTGGCATAACCAATCTACCCTTCATCCGTAGACCTCCATCCTTTCCAATGGTCCAATCAGTCTTAGGCTCTTTGGAAATCTCCCCCTTGCGGGTTTGAATCCAAGAATCCTCCAACTGTGCTCTGACAATCCTATCACTCCAAGATGGCTGTACTGACATGGCTCCCAAGAATGCACTGGTTCCTCCAATCTCGGGTCTAAAATCAAACTGGCTAAGGGTGGCAAGATCTCTGTACAAGGAACACCTCAAAGCCGCAACCCGATGTCTACGCTTCCTACTCAAAGCATCTGCTACGACGTTCGCCTTCCCTAGGTGATACTGAATCGCGAACTCGTAGTCCTTGATAAACTCAATCCACCTCCTCTGCCTCTGATTGAGCTTCTTCTGATAAAAGAGATACTTCAGACTCTGATGGTCTGTGAACAGCTCAAACTGTACTCCATACAAGTAGTGTCTCCATGACTTCAGTGCAAATACCACTGCTGCTAACTCCAAGTCATGAGTCGGGTAGTTCTGCTCATGCACCCTCAACTGCCGTGAGATATAAGCTACTACCCTCTGAGTCTGCATCAATACTCCTCCTAAGCCTGCCAACGACGCATCCGTATACACAACGAATGTCATGTCGCTGCTCGGAATGGTCAGAACTGGCGCTGTAGTCAGCTTAGCCTTCAAAATATCAAAGGCCTCCTGGCACTCCCTGCTCCATATGAACTGCACACCCTTCTTCGTAAGGTGTGTAATCGGTGTCGCAATCTTCGAGAAGTCCTGAATGAACTTCCTGTAATATCCAGCTAGACCCAAAAAGCTGCGGATCTCTGACACCGTCTTCGGTGGCTCCCAATCAAGAACTGCTGTGACCTTAGCTGGGTCCACTGCTATGCCCTCTCTACTGATGACATGCCCAAGAAATCTGACTTCGGAAAGCCAAAACTCGCACTTGCTGAACTTAGCATACAGCTGATGCTCTTGAAGAGTCCTCAACGCTATCCGTAGGTGCTCCTCATGATCTGCCTCCGATCTCGAGTAAATGAGGATATCATCAATGAACACGATCACGAACTGATCTAAGAAGGGACGGAAAACCCGGTTCATCAAATCCATGAATACCGCGGGTGCATTGGTCAACCCAAATGGCATGACCAAGAACTCGAAAGATCCATATCGAGTGAGAAAAGCGGTCTTGGGAATATCCATCTCCCGAACCCGCAACTGATGATAGCCAGAACGAAGATCAATCTTCGAGAAATACTGCGCTCCCTGCAACTGGTCAAACAAGTCATCAATCCTAGGTAGTGGGTACCTATTCCGGATAGTGACCTTGTTCAACTCTCTATAATCAATGCATAATCTCATACTACCGTCCTTCTTCTTCACGAAGAGGACCGGTGCGCCCCACGGAGAATGACTCCGGCGAATGAAACCCTGAGCTAGCAACTCATCCAACTGGGTCTGAAGCTCCCTCATCTCAGCTGGTGCCATGCGATAGGGTGCGCGGGATATCGGGGCTGTGCCTGGCTGCAACTCGATGTAGAACTCAACCTCTCTCACAGGAGGTAACCCAGGTATGTCCTGAAAGACATCCTGATACTCTGAGACAACTCTAGTCTCCAACAACTCAGCTCCCTGATCCCGTCGCATCACCTCCTCGATGTACGCCAGAAATGACTCCGCAAGTCGGTTGCCCTGAGAGGCGGCTACAATCATCTCGGACCCGTCGGATGCTCGCAATTTGACTGTCTTCGCAAAGCAGTCAATACTAATATGGTAGGAAGA
>BQKN01067013.1:10393-20774 GCA_022839385.1 Asparagus kiusianus | reverse complement strand
TATATATATATATATATATATATATATATATATATATATATATATATATATATATATATGGGTCAAGTGAATCTGCGGCGACTCCGTAGGCTTGCTCTGAGGATGCGCGATCTGGGCCGTTTATTCAAAACCCCTCAGAAAGATCTGAGCCCTTCGTTGAAAATCCCATCCCCCCAAAATCCCTACCCCTCTCTCATCTCTCCCACTCAGATCGCGCCATCACCTCCCGCCTCCTCCTCTCCAGCGCCCGAAATCGCCGCCGGAGCTCGCCGCCCCCGATCAGCGTCGCCGCCGGCTCAAGATCGCGCATTCGGTTGCCATCACCGACCCCCTCCTCCTCTCCACCGCCCGAAAGCGCCGCCGCCCAAGCTCGGGCAAGCCCTCGACGTCCCCGTTCATCGTCGCCGCCGTCCCCTTGCCCTAGTGAGACGCCCCTGGGTTCACACAAGGCTGCAGTCCGAGGTGAAACCAAGAATGTCAAACCTGCCATGCACCACACCGTGCAATAACATGTTTCACCATCACAATTACTATCTCTCTAGAGGAATCAACAATAGGTGTAGGTACAAAGCAAGTAAAAGGTTTTACAACGAGTACTTGATGAAATGATGGAACATCGAATTAACACATCTCCTCAACCAAGTAAACTGGAATACATAGTCAAAGTCTGAAATGAATAACAAAAATCTGGAGATCTCAACATGTCTCAAAGTACATAATATCTGATACAGGAAACAAGGCACACAGCCTTTACAACTCTAGAACATAAACCTCTTAAGTCTAAAAATGTCTCAAGTGGAGTACAAAATAAAATATAACTAAAAAGACAGCTGAAGCTAAAGTGCATCGCCATCAACCTGCGACTCTCCGGGCTTCTGACTCGTTACCTGAAAGGGGAGGGACAACGAGCGTCAAAGCGCTAGCGAGCAACATCACAACCAACCCCCAGGGAAAGGGCTCGTTGTACAGAAAATACAGTTATTACATAATAGTATAAAATCATTATTCTAATAGCAAATGGGTTTTGGTACTTAGGAAATTACAACACGAGCATAGGTACGTCGAGCGAAATAATCCAAACAAGGAAACCCTCATGTATATACCTTGTATCTCAAATTGTAAATCCCTAAACACTAAACCCGAGATCTAATACAATAAACAATAAAGGAAACGAATACAACTCATCTCTACCGATAAGTGAAATCATGACAAGGCTACCGCAAGTGTCACGTCAAACTCACATGAGTGTTATGTCCGAAAACGATTAAGTATCTAAAACATAGACTGCATGAAGTGAACGTCCAACTCATGGACTGCAAGTACGAGTATCCAACACATGGACTGAGTATAACCGATGTCCAACGCATGGACTAAATCTAACCAATGTCCAACGCATGGACTGAATATAACCAATGTCCAACGCATGGACTAAATATCATCAACGCCCAACACGGGGACTTTAGTCGCTTATAGTCCAGCACGAGGACTTTGTCGCTTATAGTCCAACACGAGGACTTTGTCGCTTATAGTCCAACACGAGGACTTTGTCGCTTATAGTCCAACACGAGGACTTTACATGAACCATGAAGTACCACTAGTAGTGAAGTGTTTATTCTACTCTTATACATGTCTTGCTGTGCAAAACTAAACTTTGTATCAGAAAAAAAATCATCTTACATAAATAACACATGAATTCAGTCTATGTGTTTGCATACAGTAGGTGATTAAACAGAAAGAACAAAGAAAACACGAGAAATTCTGATGAGTCGACTCATGCTTAATAATGAGTCGACTCATGCCTCATGGGTCGACTTGCATGTCGATGAGTCGACTGAGCAGATCGTAAATGACAACAGGAAACGACTTCATGAGTCGACTCATGAATTTCATGAGTCGACTCATGACTTATGGGTCGACTCGTATACTGACGAGTCGACTCAACAGAAGCAAAAAGGAAACATCACCACACTTTGTGAGTCGACTCATGACAGTCATGAGTCGACTCAACCTGATGAGTCGACTCATGATGAGTCGTGAGTCGACTCACGGGCTGAAATCTGCATATATCAAACTGAACTTGATCTAATTGTTCCTCATCTCGATTTTACTGTTATGTATACATCTAGTCTTCAATTCTAGACTATAATACAGAGATAAAATCATACATAGCATGAGAAATGATTACTTGCATGCTAACCCTAACATTTAACCCCTAAACATGAAGGAAAACGTTGAATCAATATAAAAGTTCATGTTTTTATTCTTTAAACAAAAATTCCAGATCTGGGTTTTCGTTAAAAACTTGTTGGTGGGGGTTTAAAATCTGAAACACATGATTTCTAGCATTCACCCTAACAAGAACATTGATTTATACTTGAAGATAAGGCTTAGGCTCAATAAAACCCATTAAAAACATTTATAAATAGATAAAAGCATGGGGAAGAGATTGGGTGAGATGCTACTCGCCTCAAATGCGAAGAATAACGATCCCCCTCGCTGCAATCCACAAGAAGCTGCTGAAATCCCCCTTGAAACGCCCCCAAAATCACCAAGAACACCTAGGGTTTGAGAGAAGAGAGAGGGGCTAGGGTTTCTTGGGGAGATCTGATAAAAAAATGGGTGTTTTCGGGTGTTTAACAATATATAAGAGCCAAAGAAACCCGACCCGAAACCCACAAACCCGAACTGAAAAAGGCCAGAAAAACCCGATGAGTCGACTCATGACTTATGATGGGTCGACTCATGGTCATGGGTCGACTCATAATTTTTATGAGTCGACTCAGCAGAAGAAAATTTGTAACAGGACTCGATTTCATGAGTCGACTTATGACAGTCATGAGTCGACTCAACCTGGTCAGTCGACTCATGACATGTTATGAGTCGACTCATGGACAAAAATCTGCATACTTCGATTTCTTTTGCACACGATTTGCAATTTGCAACTCAACTTCATATCTGGAGCATATACAGATCCTTGTAAGCTCAAAATACTAGTTTTATGCACAACCATGCTATGAAGATATTTATTATATAGATAAAATATTATTATTCACTCATATTCACACTTATGAGTTGTCAAAATCAACGGGGTCTTACACCTAGCCATCACCTCCCCTCCTCCTCTCCAGTGCCTGAGATCGTCGCCGCTGAGCGTCGCCGCCTGGTCATCGCCGTCTACTCGTCCTCGCCATCGAGCTCAGCCCTCGTCGTCAGCCACGCCTCCGACGGCATTTGAGCTCAGCCCTCAGGTTCATCGCCGCCTCCGGAGCTCGACCAAGCCCTCGACGTTATCCTCGCCATCACCTCCCCCCTCCTCTCCACCTCCCAAAATCGCCACAGCCTGCGCTTGCCGTCCCTGCTCAGTGTTGCCGTCGGCTCATCGCACTTCGCCGCTGTCGAGCTCGCCTCCACCGAGGTAAGGCATCAGTTCTAAATTAACGTGTTAGTTCTAACTGAAATGCATGTTAGCTAGCTCTAAATTAACGTGTTAGTTCTAACTAAAATGCATGTTAGCTAGCTCTAAATTAACGTGTTAGTTTTAACTGAAATGCATGTTAATGCTACCGGGATGCATGTTAGCTCTAATGGAGATGATGTTAGTTCTATTACGAGGCATGTTAGTTCTAGTTGGCGTTCCTGTTAGATCTAGTGGATTTCATGATGGTTCTATCTTCCCTCATGCATATTCCTTGGATCTATCTTCTTCCTTTTAATTTCAGCTCATACATTACTTGGTTTGCAGCACTCACTCTATGGCTACGAGCCGGATAATTTAGAGCTATTTTTGCCATGTATTGTT
This sequence comes from Asparagus kiusianus, assembly GCA_022839385.1. Classification (NCBI taxonomy): domain Eukaryota; kingdom Viridiplantae; phylum Streptophyta; class Magnoliopsida; order Asparagales; family Asparagaceae; genus Asparagus; species Asparagus kiusianus. The sequence continues at coordinate 16,975 of BQKN01067013.1, read as the reverse complement.
AAATTGGATATAAACTTTAAATTTGGTTTAAACTATCGTAATGAAATTGTTTAGTGAAATTGAAAGATCAACTTGATGATGTTTTTTGAGCGATTTTGAACTTCTTATATGTGATAATTTGATAGCTTGTATAGACACTCCAACAATTCTCTCACGTGAGGCAACAATGGAAGAAGATAAAGGCCAGGACCATGATCTACTATCTACAACATGGCTTTCCCCTCAGGTGATAATATCTTATTGTTTATAGTGTACTACTAACTAATGACATATACCAAAATAGTTGTCTTTTAGCATGAGTTTTGTTTCTCTATTTTTATAGGCATCCGAGCATGAGGAGAATGGTGATGAGCTTATGGGCGTTGAAAATGGTGAAGATAATTTAAACAGCGTTGATCCATATATCGGAATGGAGTTCTCTACTCATGAGGAAGCTTATAATTTCTACAATGCATACGCCAGACTTAAGGGATTTGGTGTTCGCAAGGGTCACACAGCTTGGTCGAGAAAGAAAGATGCAATCCTATCTAGAATATTTGTATGCGACAAAGAAGGCTTTAAATCTTTAAAAGATAAAAGAGAAGATGGTCGGAATGTAATTCGAAAGTTCGATACAAGATGTGGATGCAACGCAAGGATGGTTATTGGACTTGATAGAAGCACTGAAAAATGGGTGGTCCAAAAGTTGAACAGTAAGCATAATGGTCATCCATTAACCACCCCAACTCGGGTAAAGAAGCACTACTCACATCGGACACTTCATCGAGCTCAATCGACAAAAAGGTTGATAGATACTCTTGGCAATCAAGGTTTACGGCCTTCTGCCATTTGTAAGGTTGTAGACGTTGCTTATGGCAATGAACAAGGCTCTCTCACTCAACAAGAATGCCAAGCACAACTTAGACTTAAACGAAGAAACAACATCGTCCATGAGTGCGTGAACATAGTTCGTCAATTTCAAGAGAAAAAGGTATCTGGTCCTCAATTTTACTTTGCACTTGATTTAGAAAATGATGGGACAATGAGAAGTGTTTTTTGGATGGATGGTAGGGCGAGGACTTCTTACTTGCAATTTGGAGATATTGTTTGCTTTGATGTTACGTATACAACGAACAATTTAAAATTGCCGTTTGCACCATTTACGGATGTTAACCATCATCGACAATCTACTCTATTTGGGTGTGCGTTATTGGCCGATGAAATGGAGGAGACGTTTATATGGTTATTTAGCCAATGGTTAAAATGTATGTCGGGTATAGCACCAGTAACAATCATCACTGATCAAGATAAAGCTATGTGTGGTGTAATTCACAAAGTTTTTCCTAAAACTCGCCATCGCTTTTGTTCTTAGCACCTTCGTAGGAATGCCTTACAAAATCTTCAATCAATGCATAATGATTATGGTGAGGATGTTTCTATAAAGTATAACAAATGGTATTGGAGTAAATCGGAAGAAAATTTTGAAAAGCGTTGGGAAGAAATGAGGGACAAATATGGTGCAGATAAAAGGAGTTGGTTAGTAAATTTATACAATCATCGAGATCATTGGGCTCCAGTGTATCTTAAAGACACTTTTACTGCAGGAATGACATCTACTCAACGGAGTGAGGGAATTAATGCTTTTTTTGATCATTTTGTGAATGTAAATACCGAGTTACATGATTTTGTTAAGCAGAATGATAATGCTGTCAGAGCTCGCCGAGCCGCTAAACTTGAGCAAGATTTTAAGTCCACAAACTCAGTTCCTACATTGATAATTGAACATCCCATTGAAAAACAAGCTCGGGAGAAATATACGAAGAATCTGTTTACTATCTTTCAGAAAGAACTCAAGGATAGTTACTCCATGCTTCATGAAAAGTTGTCAAAGGACGGCGCAAGTGCTACTTATGCCGTTTGGAATATAGATAGCGAGGCTGAAAGCAAGAAGATAGTAAAGCATCATGTTGTTTTCGATACATCCAAAGAAAAAGAATTAAGTGCTCTTGTGCGAGATTTGAGATGGAAGGTATATTATGCAAACATAGCTTGCACATTTTAGTAAAGAAGCAAGTATTAGAAATTCCATCAAAATATATGGTGCAACGATGGACAATTAAAGCGAGACATGTTGGTTGCAGAGTTGTTATAAATTGCATTACAAATAGTGAAGACCAACTATCTATCATTAAACATTGGGCCCTTAGGAGTAGATGTAACAAGGCACTAGAAGATACATTGACTTCAAGTACACTTCATGATAAGTTTAATACTTTTTTAGACTCATTTTTTGAAGAAGTTGAGAATTACAAGATTGAGAAGGAACATAACGACAATGGAAATGAGAGCAATGCTAGCAATAAGATGCCTACTTCATCCATACCCATTTCTATAGAGGAAGCAACTCAAATCACTATTCGTGATCCAGATAAGCCTGTTGCCACGAAGGGACGACCAGCACATGCTACTAGAATTAAGTCGGGAGTAGAGATAGCACAAGAAAAGAGTATAAAAAACAAAGATTTTGTGGGTTTTGTAAGGGAAAATGACATTACATAACGAGTTGTCATTTAGCTAAGGTATTATACTTAATCTTGATTTAATATTTTTTAATGTCTTTGCATTTGTCATGATAAAGTTGCAATTTTTTTTGTAGAACAAAAATGTTGCTGGTGGAGGTCGAGAAAGTTAACGGCATCGCCAAAACAAAGTTTACGGAGGGCCAAAACAAAGCATGTGTTTCGGTTGAATGTTCACAATTTGATTTATTCACTTTTCCCTTAAGATTTATGTATGTATGGATGATAATGTGGTTGTATGGATTAATCATGTATGGATGATAATTTGAATTAATTTTTTCCCCCAGAACAATGAGGAACAAAATAGTTTTAAGTGGGTACAAAACGAGCAATTAGTGGGTACAAAACTTAAATAAGTGGGTACAAAAATAAAATCATGGCATTATTAGGTACAAAGCTTGATTAAGTGGGTACAATATTTGAATCCAGAGCAAAGAGGTACAAAACGGTGCCTAAGTAGGTACAAAACGTGTATAAATGAGTACAAAACTTGAATAAGTGTGTACAAAATTTGCAGCAGAATAATGAGGTACAAAACATGGTTACATGGGTACAAAACTTGATTAAATGGGTACAAAACTTGATTAAGTGGGTACAAAATTTTTTACAAGTAGGTACAAGGCTTGATTAATTGGGTATAAAAGTTTTTACAAGTAGGTACAAGGCTTGATTAAGTGGGTATAAAAGTTTTTACAAGTAGGTACAAGGCTTGATTAAGTGGGTACAATATTTAAGCAACGTAATAGAACTAACTCTATATGTGCTAGAACTAACAAGAGGACTGCTAGAACTAACAAGGAGTGAGCTAGGGATATCATGAATAACAGAACAAACACTTGGGCTAGAAATAAAGCCAGCACGAAGTAGAACTAACAGGAGATGTGCTTGAACTAACAGGAGGGCTGCTAGAACTAACTAGGAGTGAGCTAGGGATAACATGGCCATCTCGAGTACAAACACTTGTGCTAAAAATAAAGTTCTCACGAAGTATAACTAACTCGAGATGGGCTTGAACTAACAGGAAGACATATAGAACTAACAATGACTGAGATAGGCCTAATATGGGCCACAGAACAAACACTTGTGCTAGAAATAACGCCAGCTTGAAGTAGAACTAACTCGAGATGTTCCAGAACTAACAGTAGGACAACTAGAACGTGTATAAATGGGTACAAAACGGTGCCTAAGTAGGTACTAAACGTGTATAAATGGGTACAAAACTTGAATAAGTAGGTACAAAATGTGTATAAATGGGTACAAAACTTGAATAAGTGTGTACAAAATTTTGATTCCAGAATAATGAGGTACAAAATATGGATAAGTGGGTACAAAACTTGAATAAATGGTTACGAAACTTGATTAAGTGGGTACAAAAGTTTTTACAAGTAGGTACAAGGCTTGATTAATTGGGTACAAACGTGTATAAATGGGTACAAAACGGTGCCTAAGTAGGTACAAAACGTGTATAAATGGGTACAAAACTTGAATAAGTGTGTACAAAATTTTGGTTCCAGTATAATGTGGTACAAAACATGGTTAAGTGGGTACAAAACTTGAATAAATGGGTACCAAACTTGATTAAGTGGGTATAAAAGTTTTTACAAGTAGGTACAAGGCTTGATTAAGTGGGTACAATATTTAAGCAACGTAATAGAACTAACTCTATATGTGCTAGAACTAACAAGAGGACAGATAGAACTAACAAGGAGTGAGCTAGGGATATCATGACATAACAGAACAAACACTTGGGCTAGAAATAACGCCAGCAAGAAGTAGAACTAACAGGAGATGGACTTGAACAAACAGGAGGGTATCTAGAACTAACTAGGAGTGAGCTAGGGAAACATGGCCATCTTGAGTACAAACAATTGTGCTAAAAATAACTCGGGCACGAGGTAGAACTAACTCGAGATGGGCTTGAACTAACAGGAAGACATATAGAACTAATAATGACTGAGATAGGCCTAACATAGGCCACAGAACAAACACTTGTGCTAGAAATAACGCCAGCTTGAAGTAGAACTAACTCGAGATGTTCTAGAAATAACAGTAGGACAACTAGAACAAACTCGATAGGGGATAGAACTAACAGGTGGACAGCTAGAACTAACACTTACTCTGCTAGGGATAACATGGCCCATCAGAACCAACACGAGATCGCATGTTAGCTCTAATCGATTTCATTTCAGTTCTAACTGTTGTGAATTCTATTACAGCTCTATGCGAAGTCAAATTTGTTAGGTCCAAACGATATCTTGTTAGTTCTAACCTATTTGTAGTCAATACTATTTAACATGGGCCACAGAACTAATACTTGTGCTAGAAATAACGTCAGCTTGAAGTAGAACTAACTCGTGATGTTCCAGAACTAACAGTAGGACAACTAGAACTAACTTGATAGGGGATAGAACTAACAGGTGGACAGCTAGAATAGAAAGAACTAACACGAGATGTTCTAGAAATAACAGTAGGACAACTAGAACTAACTCGATAGGGGATAGAACTAACAGGTGGACAGCTAGAACTAACACTTACTCTGCTAGGGATAACATAGCCCACCAGAATAAACACGAGATCGCATGTTAGCTCTAATCGATTTCATGTCAGTTCTAACCGTTGTGAATTCTATTAGAGCTCTATGGGAGGTCAAATTTGTTAGGTCCAAACAATATCTTGGTAGTTCTAACCTATTTGTTAGGTCCAAACGATAACATTAAATCGATTTACTGCTAGTTCTAGGACAAATTCCATTTTAGGTCAAATATGTTATTTCTAATCGATTTCATGTTAGTTCTAATTGATTTCTTGTTAGTTCAGATGAATTTCATGCTAGTTCTAACACAAACAGTCGTTAGTGATTTTTTCTTATTTGTGTTATTTGTTGATGTTTCTATTGATTTAGTTCATGATTATTTGTTTTTTTTATGTTATTTATTTGTCATGCTTCCCAATGACAATATAGATTGTGGCCCGCCGTTATCAACGGCCGCCGTTATCGACGGCCACATGTGTTTCAGATAGGATCCCAATTGACAATCCTTCCGGAGATAATATTTTGATGGTTGACCCCATCTACCAGGTAGAACAAACAATATCTCAGCTATAAGTAACATAGGCAAAAGAACACACATTTGTAGTAGAACTTGCGTTAGCTGTAGGTAGAACTAACAAGAGAACATATAGAACTAACACGGGAGCCGCTATAACTAACATAGGCATTGGAACCAACATTTATACTAGATCTAACGCTAGCTAGAGGTAGAACTAACACGGGAATAGCTAGAACTAATACGGGAGCCGCTAGAACTAACAATTACACAGCTAGAACAAATAATTACACAGTAGAACTAACACCATAGGGTTAGGTGGGTTTTGTTGATCCACTGTGTGAATCAGTGGGGTTATCTGGATGAGGAAAATTGGCGGTGGGGAGAGCCCTCGGCAAATTGGATCCCCCGACCCCTTGGTTCTGGAGGAACAGCAACCATTGGTCTCTCTCAACAGTCATGTGCCTGCCGTCCCAAATAACCTCCTGTAACTCTGGGTCAGTATTAAAAGGCTGCGCACGCGGGTCCTCTAAGCCAATGGTTGTGGATCCCTCAGTCCTCTCCAAATCCCCCCTGCCGAGTACCTGCATGACGGCGTGACCTTCCCTTAGGATACCGTCAACTGGGGAGATGTAACGAAAACCAATATACTAGTAGAAAATGTGCTTTTACCTACGGAAAAATAGCGACGGAATTTTCCGTCGCTATATGTTGATTTATAGCGACGGACTTAGCCGTCGCTATTAATCCGTCGCTAATAAAGTTATAGCGACGGATTACCACATTTTAGCGACGGAATTTTTTCGTTGCTAAATTTTTTTACGACGAAATTTTTTTTGTCGCTAGATTATTTTTAGCGACGGAATTTCCGTCGCTAAATATTTTTAGCGACGGAAATTCCGTCGCTAAAATTAATTTCCGACAAATTTTTTTGGGCGCGGGCGCCCAAATTTTTTGGGCACCCGCGCCTGAATTTA
>BQKN01067013.1:0-10293 GCA_022839385.1 Asparagus kiusianus | reverse complement strand
CCCCCCGCCCCCTCTTCTCCTTTCCCCCCGCCGCTAACCCCCCCCCCGCTGTCCGAACCCCCTCTTCTCCTTTCCCCCTCGCCTGCCGCCGTCGTTCATCCACCGCGTTTAAGAGGTTTTCCCCTTCCTCATTTCAACCGAATCCAAGAGCTAGGGTTTCGGCGGGTTTTGATTTGGGCTCGGACATCGCCGTGGGTTCTCTTGGCTAAGCTTTGTTCTTCACGAATTCTAGGTAAGACTCACCATCCTCACTTCAATTTTAGTTAAATCTTGATAGTGGAAGCTTGGCGGGTAAGTTTAGAGCTTGGATCTGTTACTGTCATTTTTTTGCCAAGGCTACTGTATATAATTAGAGTTTAATTTTTTTCCCCCTTAGAGGGTTTAAGATTCGTAAAGCTAGTTTAATTTGCAATTTATTATATATATAATGGCAATGATAAGGGAGGGTAGCCGGCCATGGGTCCCACAAATGCCATGTGACTAAAAATTCACACTTGCATGTATTGTTCTCTCAAGCTCACTTCACTCCTCAGACGTGCCGCTTGAACTCGTGAACTTTAGCCTCACAACAAGTCATGGAAACAATACATAATTAATTCATGTATTTTATGATTATATATCATATATTATTGAGATGAGAACATCCCTTTGCTCCATTTGTTGGTTATTATAATGAACTCGGCCTTAGTAATTTTGGTGGTGGTGGACCACTTACGGATGGGGTTGGGTTAGTCCCCCAAGCCCACGTTGACATTTTGAAGTTTTTTTCCCCCTTAAGAAAGAGCTTTTTATGAATAAAATTAAGCTTTTATAAATTTAAAATGAATATTCTGAAGAAAAAATTATGAGATAGGAGAAGAGAACTGTTTATTGCGCATGTACGTATATGACGATAACACAGGTTGTTTTAAAGGTTAATTAGGTTTACTAATTATGAAATTAGAGAGTAAATTACGGCGTAAAAACACATGGCAGGTAAGCAAAGCTGCACCAATAGAAGTGGAAGTGGGGCTCACACTTCTCTGTGAGAGATATGAGTTGACTAAAAAGGGAATACAAATGAATGTCCCGTTGATGGGCAGCTAGCCTTATTTGCCTACTTGCCTCTTTTTTTTTGCCAAGGTTGCTGTATATAATTAGAGTTTAATTTTTTCCCCCTTCGAATGAGATGAAGAAAATCATCTCAGAAATGGACTGATTATTGGCTATTTTAGCAAAGCTACAAGATTTGACGATTTACCGAATACTATAACGTAACTTCTGTACTTGATGAATCCTCTTCTAATACCTACTAATAAGAAGATCTTGGCCATTGATTTATCAATCAAAGGCCAATATCTAGGCCTTATCTCCCGCCTACTTTTGTGCATGAGGAGATCTTGGCCTTTGATTGATAAATCAAAGGCCAAGATCTCATTAGGAGATATTAGGAACCCTCTCATTAGGAGAGGATCCGTATCCGATTAAGTACAGCGGGTAGGTGCTATCGAAATTTTGACGAAATAAAAGTACACTTGAACACACGTAAATACATATACACGCTACGTTTACATACCTAATGGGATAGAAGCCTTCCTCTGACAGCCGATCACACACACTTGTCCTATAACTTAAAATGATATATGTAGGGATATGCTCACTTCCATTAATTTTTAAATTCTAGATGCGGAAAATTCCTGACAAATCGTTCATGGGCATACCACGTGATCGAAGGCATCTAGACACTCGATACAAGGATGGGATACAAGCTTTCTTAGCCTACTCTGACACCAACCCTCTACGGTCACTCAGCGGGCTGATTTTTTGTCCTTGTAAGAATTGTAGGAATGATAAAATGCTCACTAGGAGTGACGTAAGTTTCCATCTGTCAATCAATGGATTTGATAGCTCTTATTTATTTTGGAGTCATCACGGTGAAGGCGTTCCGGTGATGCAATTAGAGGAAGAGTTTACTGATGTCGACAATCCGATAATTGACACAACTGATATGTTTGAAGATATTCTTACCGTGTCGTCTTCGAGTGATGTTAACACTACTGATATGTTTCAAGATGTAGCCCGATTGATGAGACTTGTTGAAGAAAACGAGTCACCGTTATACGAGGGTTGCACCGAGTTCACAAGGCTTTCTTTTATGTTGAGGCTTCTTCATATCCAAACACTCAGTGGGATGGCTGTTACACATTTCGAGATGTTATTAGACTTGCTCAGGAAAGTCATTCCAGGCGGCGAGAAGAGCATCCCCACAACTTATTATGAAGCTCACAAGATTGTTGATACCCTGGGTCTTGATTACAAAAAGATAGATGCCTGTCCTAATGACTGCATCTTGTACAATAAGGGTAATGAAGGTCTAGAGGAATGTCCGACGTGTCATGTATCACGCTGGAAAAAACATACGGGCACATCTGAAGGCATATCATCCAATAAACAGAGCAGAATCCCTGTGAAGGTTCTCCGATATTTTCCTATTATTCCTAGGCTGCAGAGGTTTTATATGTCTGCCGAGCTGGCTGAGAATATGCGATGGCATTCGACCGATCGTAAAGAGGACGGGAAATTGAGACATCCTGCTGATGGTGAGGCATGGAAGCACATCGATCGTATATACCCTGACTTTGGTAAGGAGTCTCGGAATATTAGGCTGGGGCTTGCTAGCGACGGATTTAATCCGTTTGGAGTAATGAGCTCTGCTTGGTCTACCTGGCCAGTGTTGCTCACACCGTACAACCTGCCGCCGTCGATGTGCATGAAGCAGCCATACATGATACTGTCACTCTTGATCCCTGGAAGATATTCTCCTGGAAATGACATTGATGTTTTCCTCCAACCATTAATTGACGACTTGAAGCTTCTCTGGGATGAAGGAGTCAGCACTTACGATGCTTATGGTAAGGAGGCTTTCCGTATGCGTGCAATGGTCATGTGGACAATTAATGACTTTCCAGCATATGCTAACTTGTCTGGATGGTCGACGAAGGGTCAGATTGCTTGTCCGGTTTGCATGTCAGATTATGAGGGAAAGTTCCTGAAATACAGCCGCAAGTTCTGTTATTGGCTACACAGAAGATGGTTACCTACAGGGCACAAGTTCAGAAAGTTAGTAGGAAAGTTCGACGGCAATCCAGAAAACAGACCGGCACCACCAAGGCTGACCGGGGAAGAAATATTTGAGCTTCTACATCCTCTACCTAAAAAAATATTTGGAAAGAAAAGATTTAACAAAGAAAATCCATTTAGGGTTAGGAGAAAAATATTAAAGCAAAATTCGAAGGGAAGGGGAAAGGGTAAGCAAAATTGGAAGGGAAATAAACCTCGCACTGTCCAATCGCATGTGCATGTCTCTAAGGGTACTGAACTTCCGCATGGATGGTCAAAATTCAGCATATTTTATCAATTGCCATATTGGAGAAGTTTAAAAATACGTCACAACTTGGATGTCATGCACATCGAGAAGAACATATGTGAGAATCTCTTGAACACTTTGTTGCAGGACGGGAAAAAATCAAAAGATGACTTAAGGGCACGTCGAGACCTAGCAGAATTGAACATCCATCCCGAACTACAAGCTATAGATAAGGGTAACGGAAAGTTTGTACTCCCAGCCTCCCGTGTCACACTGTCGAAGGATGAGATCCATAATATGTGTTTATTTCTAAAGTCCGTGAAGACACCGGATGGTTATGCTTCAAACATTTCAGCAAATGTGCATATTGAGGACAGGAAAATTTTGGGACTCAAGACACATGACCATCATATTCTATTGCATCAACTTCTCCCGGTTGCGTTGCGACATGCTGAGAAGGAACTCGCGATGGTGGTAATAGAATATTGCGGTTTCTTCAAGCTGTTGTGCTCCAAGGTGATTGATGTCAGGGAGTTTGAAGAATTAGAGGGACGTGTAGCCAATACACTGTGTAAAATTGAAATTCTATTTCCACCCTCGTTCTTTACGGTCATGGTGCATCTCACAATACATTTAGCATATGAAGCCCGCATCGCAGGACCAGTTCAATATCGCTGGATGTACCCTGTGGAGAGGTATTTATTATTATAATGCTCAATTAATATTTGTTAAATTACGTATATCAGTTTTATTTTGTCACAAATCATGAAACTATATGCTTGTAGGTATTTGGGTTTCATGAAACATTTGATGCATAATCGTGCACGTCCTGAAGGATCGATAGCAGAGAACTATATAAGTAATGAGAGTTTGAATTTCATCTCTCGTTACTTGCGGGGTGTGGAGACAAGGCTCAACCGTCCCCAACGAATAATTGACGGAACATTCTATAATGATCGTGGGGAGGACACTAGATTCCCCAGAATGGAACTAGATCAAGCCCACACATATATCTTGAGCAATGATACTACATTTAACATATACGCGACGTAAGTATTTAACTGTTTGAATCAGATCATATCACATCACAATAACTATCTCTATTTAACTGTTGTAAATGATTTTATTCTAGGCTTCACATCCGATATGTCCAGACTATTCTTAAATGCAGAACAAAAAACAAAAGAGTTACGGACACACACTCTAGACAATTCCCTGCATGGTTGAAGGGTGAAGTAAGATTTATTTACATTTCTGATTCGTATATCAAATATGTGCCTGCCAACAGATATTTAAACTATTTGTTTCTTTTCTTCAAGGTTGACCGACGTATTACGAATGGGGTTAACCTGCCTGAGAAAATATGTTTATATGCCAGAGGTCCTTCTAACGTGGTTAAGCATTATGGAGGCTACTGTATCAACGGCTTTAGGTTTAATACCATCGGTTTCGAAGAGAGACGACAAACGCAAAATAGCGGTGTGTTCTGCTCCTTCTCGCAACTGTCATACGCTAGTTCAAAAGATCTAAATCCGATACAATGTGAAATCTATTGCTACGGTCAGGTAGAAGACATTGTGGAGATTTTCTATGGGATTAATAATGAAGTCAGACATGTGATGTTTAAGGTTCGTTGGAGTGAGCTGAAAAAGGTGAAGGATGACTATGGTTACACACTCGTTAATCTTAACAAGGAAATATATCAGACTGAAAAGTACATGTTAGCTGCTCACGCAAAACAGTGCTTTTATGTCAAAGATATAATGAAAAATGACGAATGAGTTGTCCTTAAGAATCCGCCTAGATCCTACATTCATGAAGCCGTGTTTGACGAAGATCATGAAGATGTTATCTTGGCCGACGAAACAGTTGCTGAGTTTTCATTGACACAAAATAATCTGGTGGATGAAATTGCACTGGCGCGCCCTGATGTACCTGCGATTATATGTGAGCCAAGGCGTAAAATCAAAAAACGAGTCCACGGTAGAGTCGATAAAACTATAAGGACAGTCCTTTTGTCTGCACGCACACGGTCGCAGGCTAACCGCACACGGTCGTAGAGTAGAGCCTCAACATCATCATAAGGACATGTATCAGTTTGTGTCATGTATTATAGTATTGCCTTTATATTATCTGTTTGACTGGTTATCATGTATCAGTTTGTGTCATGTATTATAGTATTGCCTTTATATTATTTGTTTGACTGGTTATCATGTATCAGTTTGTGTTATGTATTATAGTATTGCATTTATATTATCTGTTTGACTAGTTATCATGTATCAGTTTTTGTCATGTATTATAGTTTTGCTGGGTACTCATTATGTTTTCAAAGTATAGATGACAAAAGGATTACATAAGAGAGCGCTTGAGAGAGTTCTTGGTAGACATTCTGGAGGCGACGCACATGGCTCTACGTCAGGTATTTTTATTTATTTATTATATCTGTACATGTCTATAAACTATTAATACGAGCCTAACATTATTTTTTCACATTTCCTACGCAGGCCGCATCGCTGCTACACATGACGGGCCGCCACAGGACACAAGACGAGGAGATGCTCCACCTGATGCGGAGACACTCGTTGATCCTGCTCAGCATGCAGAGATGCCGCCGTCGCCTCCTCAGGCTGCAGATGTATTGGAGGAGCGCCGATATGAGCCATATAGCGCAGCTGTAGAAGCTGCGCCACTACCGCCGGATTCTATTCCGGATCAGCGAGCCCACGACCCGGCCAAGGTGAAGGAGGATTGGGATGCTTATCATGATTTGCGACTTATCGCACAGCAGAGGTATGAACAAGCAAGGCGTAGATGCCTCGAATTGAAAGGTGTGTATAGATTTTTATAGTTTATATGTTAATATTTTAATTTGTATTATCGATATTGATTGATTTATATTTCGCTTGAATTTCATTTTTTCGTAGGTACCGAGCGACCTACCAGGCGCGGCCGCAGTAGTACCAAGCCACAGAACCTCGTCCCAGATATTCGTCGGAGGGCCGTGATCCGATGGCAGAACGGCGTGCCTGTCGGGCCATTTGCTAACTCTTTCAACAATTTCCTCGCCGCTTTAGCCAGGAGACATGATTTCTTCAACATATATTTGACGTGGAAGTCGCAGCGGATTGATGCGCTGGTGGCTTGTTGGCGATATATATGTGTGAGTCATTTATTTTATAGTTTATATTATTTTGTTTAACACACTGATTTGTATCTCTTTTTTCATTATATGCTGAAGCGATTTTTCTTTCTTGACGATTACGCTTATGCCTGGACTTACTGCTTCACGCAAATCAATCTATCGTTCAAGAGGTGGCGGTCAGAGCTGAAGAAAAAATATTTTACTCAAAGAACATAAGATTGGGAGCGTTACTGGCATCTTGACGAGCGCGCCGATGGAGTTGATTTTTTTGCACTTTGCGATTATTGGGACACGGCCGAAGCTCAGGTATTATTGAAGTATATATCTTCGTTTATTGTTTGAAATTCTATATTATATCTGTTTAACATTCTTTTGCAGGAACAAGCTGAAATATCAAGGAGGAACCGCAATGCGCCCCGCAGTTACGAGCATCACGGGGGCTCCAGGTCCTTCAGCCAGCATTATCATCAATTGGCGCTTGAGGTATATAATATATTAGCTCTTAGGTTATTAATTTGAGTATAATTTATGTGTTATGAGTTAATGATATATGTGAATAAAATAGGGAAGGGGAGAACTCGGGCATTTCGTAGATCGTATTCTGACTGGTTGGAGACCAAATTACGCCGATGAAGTGAAGAAAGCGCAGAACCGGGATCTGGCTGTAAGTAGCAGTTAATTTGTATATTTAATTTTTATAACAATGCATTTTAAATGTGTTAGAATTGATCGGATTGTTTTGGTATATCGCAGGAGAAATTACATGCTAAGGTGCAGGAGCAATTATCACAGACTCAGGTCGATTCTAACACTCCGACCCGATTAAGTAGAGAGGAGGAAGATAGCATCATCGAGACCGTCATTAGACCGAGTAGGAAGAACAGATACAGGTGGAGAGGATCCGACCATCGGCCGTACGAGTCCAGTAGCACCTACGAGTCTGCAGCTCCACCAGGATGCAGTTCTTCTCAAGACCCGACTATGGAGCAACGGATGAAAGCGATGGAAGATTGGCAGTCGCGTCGGGAGTCGGAGCTACTCCAGATGGCGGAGGAAGAACGGAGGCGCCGGGAGCAGAGGGAGCTGGAATTCACCCAGTTCATATCGACTCTGCCTTCTGATGCTCAGGAGGCATATAGGAGACGGTTTTTGGCGGATCAGGTAATATATATATATATATATTTTTTTATTTATCTGTATTTTTTTTTTTTTTTTTTTTTTTTTTTTTTTATTTCTTTTTTAATTAAATGAATTAAATATAAAATTCTTACTTAGTTACGAGTATGCCATGTGACTAAATGATATCACACAAACTGTTACACACAAACTATATCTCTCTCCGAAACACAACTAAAATTATATACTTAATATTTTTATGTGATGTTGGTGTTGATGGTGAGAAGGAACTCGCGATGGTTGTATTGGCTAGTGAGTTGGTTAGTTGGTTGTTATTTTATTTTGTTGTAGGGCGTTCGTGCGTAGGGTCGTTGGTTATGTTGTTGGTTGGTGGGTGTTTTCATCGTGGTGGTGGTGGTGGTGGTGATGATGATGGAGGGGGAGGGGTGGGGGGTAGGAGTTTGGTTGGTTCGTGGGTGGGGGATTGTTATTGTAGTGGTGGTGTTGTTGTTATTGTTGTGTTGTGGTGTTGCATGTGTTGTATTGTCGTGATCGTTATGTGCGTGCTTGATGTTGGGTTTGGTCGTGGTGGGGGAGGGGGAAGTGTGGGGATTGGGTTGAGCTGGGTACTCATGCGTGCGTGTGTGCGTGTCGGTGGAGATAGGTACGGGTGCGTGCGTTGTTAAAAACATGTGCGTGCTTGCGTATAATACATAAATATATGCCATGATACTCTCTCTGAATCATATAACATGTAAGAATATGTCATGATACTCTATTATTGCTATACTTGCATGTTATGCCTTGTTGTTTTACAATTTGTTACTTTACTGTAAAATTCAGTTTTTGATGATGTACGTATTGCTCTATAACGTTTTATTTATTTTTTTAGGCTGGGACTTCTCGACAAGGTGGAGTTGGTGATGAGGATGAGGATGATGATGATCGGGACTGAGTTTATTTGTTTTAACATTAAAAACAATGGGTGTGCTGTATAAACATTTCTAATGTTGGGTGTGCTGTATAAACATTTCTAATATTGGGATATTTATTATGTTTTTAGTGAAATAATTGTTATATATGCGTGAAATATGTGTTATATGTGCTTGTGTTGGGTAAATTTATTGTACAGGTTATTGTTGTGAAATATATTGTACAGGAATTTCATATTTTCAAAAAAAAATTTAAAAAAATTCAGATTGTTTTTAGCGATGGATATTCCGTCGCTAAAAGCTCTTTTAGCGACGGAAAACTGACACGCCAGATGTGCACTAAACAACCTTTAGCAACGGATTTTCCGTCGCCAATAAATATTGGCAACGGAAAATTATATAGAGACGGATGTTCCGTCGCTATATATCCGTGGCCAAAAGTTTATTTTGGCGACGGAAATTCCGTCGCCAAAAAATAATAATTTGGCGACGGATTTTCCGTCGCTATATATCCGTCGCTATAAATTAGCGACGGATTTGCCGTCGTTAAAGGTAGATTTACCTACCCTGACAATAGTGACGGTTTTTTAGTGACGAAATTTCTTTTTTTCCGTCGCTAAAACTTTTAGCGACGGATTTTGGACTTTTGGCGACGGAATTTTCCGTCGCCAATAGTCCCCTTTGCAGTAGTTAATCCTCTTTGGGACATCAGATAAATCCCTAATCTTCATAAGCACTTTCAATTCTTTGAAGTTATCATGTGTTATGTCACCACAAGAGATCATGATGCATTCACCGATGCCATTGAGCAGAGATTGCAGAAAGTCAAAATCCCAGAGATGGTATGGGAGGGAGAATAGGCGGATCCATACTGGAAAAGGTTGGGGAACCGTTGAAAGCCTGAGATCCTCCTTCCATCTGCGGAATCTGCCCGTAAAGGTGCCCCCATCTACCAGGCCGAGCTCTGTGGTTTGGGTAAGAAGGGCGACGGATGGAAACTGCACCATGAAGCTATTTCCTGGCACTTCTTTGATTTGATAGGGCCATGAACTACAATTGAAGCGAAAAGCCAGCATCTCTCTGAGCTCCTAGACGGATGGATGGCCTGACCTAACATTGAAGATTGCGAAAGCGGAGAGATGTAGGATGGTGCTGGCGGTGTTGGCAGGGACGGTAAGCATCCTTGGAGGGGCACGAGAAGTAATACCGTGATAACAATCTCGAGAGGTATGCCCTGACCCATGGCAGTGTGTACAGATGCCATCCATAGCCATCTGTTGGTTTATGATAGAGATTGAAGACGCTGGACTTAGGTATTCGTTTGGGGATGAGGGGTTTAGAGAGGCGCCTGTGCTGGTGGAAAAGGACAAAGCTTGAATATCGAGTGAAATACTATTTTAACACCCTTTCCTGAACTGGAAACACACGGATATATGATGTGAACTGTTAGGGTGATAGACATGTCTTGGAAAGCAGCGAACATATAAATGATGTAACTCTCCCTGCCTTTTCAATTTTTCAAACAAGATGCTTCGTAAACTTGTTTGAACGCTTCGTGTTCTGTTTGAACTGTTTGTATTCTTTTGCTACATCAATTTTTGTATATTAACTAACACGATACGGTTCGTAACTGACTGTATATGAGTTAGTTCTAAATCGTGCTGGCGTTAGTTCCGTCACAAGTGTTAGTTCTGGCTGCCATGTTTGAACGCTTCGTAAACTGTTTGAACTGTTTGTATTCTTTTGCTACATCAATT
>BQKN01067012.1:3708-14396 GCA_022839385.1 Asparagus kiusianus | reverse complement strand
ATAGAGGAGGGGTTCTTCATTTTCAGAGGTTGGATTTTGGGAGGGTCAAAGCTCTGCCGGATTAGAATCTCAGATCTAAAAAAGATTAGAGCTTTAGAAGATTGAAGACTTGGACTTTGAGATCTGGTGCTCGGCGATCATACACGCCAAATAAGGCAAGAGTTCGAGAGGGATCAGATCTGAGATCTACACGATTTTCCTCCGGATCTAAGCTTGGTTCTTAGATCCCGAGAAGAGTCTCGAATTCGCTTGGTCGATTTCGACACTTGGGCTACTATTTCCTTGGTGAATTAGTACCCCACCCGGCTATTATTTCATTCGTGAGATAATACCCGTCATATCGTGTAGATCCGACCGGATCGAGATTACGCGGTGGTCCACGGCAAACAACCCCGGCGTAGGCAAAGAACCCACACAAAGCGAGTGACCGCATAACAGGAGCTCGCGATTCGTTCGACAAACAAGGATAAAAATTGTAATCTTTCTTTTTCGTATTTTGATTTTCATTGTAACCGGATCTTATAAAAAGACCGGATTTTTGTAATCGATAAACTATTACAAGAGTGTGCAATGACATCAATGAAGAAAGACATGATTTTTCCCGCGAACAACCCCTCTATCTGTTTCCACCCCTTTAGGTGAGGTATCGCTTCTGGAGAGCGTTTGTAGGAGATGTACCGTCAGTCTAGACGAGTCAGTGTTCATAGTGGATTTGATAGTGTTGCATATGTCCGAGTTTGATGTCATCATTGGTATGGATTGGTTGTCTTCCTACCATATTAGTATTGACTGCTTTGCGAAGACAGTCAAGTTGCGAGCGTCCGATGGGTCCGAGATAATTGTAGCTACCTCTCAGGGCAACCAATTTGCGGAGTCATTTCTGGCGTACATCGAGGAGGTGATACGACGGGATCAGGGAGTCGAGTTATTGGAGACTAGAGTTGTCTCAGATTATCAGGATGTCTTTCAGGACATATCTGGGTTACCTCCTGTGAGAGAGGTCGAGTTCTGTATTGAGTTGCAGCTAGGCACAGCCCCGATATCCCGCGCACCCTATCGCATGGCCCAGCTGAGATGAGAGAACTACAGACCCAGTTGGACGAGTTGTTAGCTCAAGGCTTTATTCGCCGGAGTCATTCTCCGTGGGGCGCGCCGGTCCTCTTCGTGAAGAAGAAGGACGGTAGTATGAGATTATGCATAGATTATAGAGAGTTGAACAAGGTCACTATCCGGAATAGGTACCCACTACCTAGGATTGATGACTTGTTTGACCAGTTGTAGGGAGCGCAGTATTTCTCGAAGATTGATCTTCGTTCTGGCTATCATCAGTTGCGGGTTCGGGAGATGGATGTTCCCAAGACCGCCTTTCTTACTCGATATGGGTCCTTCGAGTTCTTGGTCATGCCATTCGGGTTGACCAATGCACCCGCGGTATTCATGAATTTGATGAACCAGGTTTTCCGTCCCTTCTTAGATTAGTTTGTGATCGTCTTCATCGACGATATTCTTATTTACTCGAGATCGGAGGCAGATCATGAGGAGCATCTACGGATAGCGTTGAGGACCCTTCAGGAGCACCAGTTGTATGCCAAGTTCAGCAAGTGTGAATTTTGGCTTTCAGAAGTCAGATTTCTTAGCCATGTCATCAGTAGAGAGGGCATAGCAGTGGACCCAGCTAAGGTCACGACAGTTCTTGATTGGGAGCCACTGAAGACGGTGTCAGAGATTCGCAGTTTTCTGGGTTTAGCTGGATATTACAGGAAGTTTATTCAGGACTTCTCGAAGATTGCGACGCCGATTACACATCTTACGAAGAAGGGTGTACAGTTCATATGGAGCATGGAGTGCCAGAAGGCCTTTGATATTTTGAAGGCTAAGTTGACTACAGCGCCAGTTCTGACTATTCCGAGCAGCGACAGGACATTCGTTGTGTATACAGATGCATCGTTGGCAGGCTTAGGAGGTGTATTGATGCAGACTCAGAGGGTAGTAGCCTATATCTCACGGTAGTTGAGGGTGCATGAGCAGAACTACCCCACTCATGACTTGGAGTTAGCAGCAGTGGTGTTTGCACTGAAGTCATGGAGGCACTACTTGTATGGAGTGCAGTTTGAGCTGTTCACAGACCATTAGAGTCTGAAGTACCTCTTTTCTCAGAAGGAACTCAATCAGAGGCAGAGGAGATGGATTGAGTTTATCAAGGACTACGAGTTCGTGATTCAGTATCATCCAGGGAAGGCGAACGTCGTAGCAGATGCTTTGAGTAGGAAGCGTCGACATCGGGTTGCGGCTTTGAGATGTTCATTGTACAGAGATCTTATCACTCTTAGCCAGTTTGATTTTAGACCCGAGATTGGAGGAACCAGTGCATTCTTGGGAGCTGTGTCAGTGCAGCCATCTTAGAGTATCAGGATTGTCATAGCACAGTTGGAAGACTCTTGGATTCAAACCCGTAAGGGGGAGATTTCCAAAGAACCTAAGGCGGACTGGACCATTGGAGCAGATGGAGGACTGCGGATGAAGGGTAGATTGGTTATGCCAGCCAGTGCAGAGCTGAAGAGAGAGTTATTTGATGAGACGCACCGTACTCGGTACACAGTACATTCAGGGACTACCAAGATGTATAAAGACCTAAAGAGGCGTTTCTGGTGGAGTGATATGCGGAGAGAGATTGCAGACTATGTGGCTAGATGTTTTACCTGTCAGCAGGTGAAGGCAGAGTATCAGAGACCAGCAGGGACACTTCAGCCTTTACCCATTCCAGAGTGGAAGTGGGCAGACATTTCTATGGATTTTATTGTGGGGCTGCCGAAGTCGAAGAAGGGGAATGATTCCGTGTGGGTGATAGTGGATCGATTGACAAAGTCAGCACATTTCATTCCGGTAAGAACCACTTATACAGCCGAGACTTATGCGAGAATCTTCATTCGGGAGATAGTTCGACTCCACGGAGTACCGGACACGATCGTGTCGGATCGAGGATCGGTTTTCACTTCACATTTTTAGAGGAGTTTTCAGGACTCATTTGGCAGCACGCTATCTTATAGCAGTGTATTTCACCCCCAGACGGATGGAGAGGGTGAATCAGGTGTTGGAGGACATGTTGCGGGCATGTGTCATTAACTTCCAAGGTAGTTGGGAGGATCATATTCCACTGGTAGAGTTCGCTTATAACAATAGTTATCAAGCGACGATCGGTATGGCCCCGTATGAAGCATTGTATGGGAGACCTTGTAGATCACCGATATGTTGGGCCGAGCCGGAGGACAGCTTGATGCTTGGGCCAGAGCTAGTGAAGTAAACTATTGAGAAGGTAGCCTTGATCAGGAAGCGGATTCTAGCCGCTCAGAGTCGGCAAAAGAGCTATGCAGATAAGAGGCGAAGACCACTAGAGTTTCAGATTGGAGATTTGGTTATGCTTAAGGTATCGCCTATGAAAGGCGTGCAGCGATTCGGGAGGCGAGGGGAGCTTGCACCGAGATATATTGGGCCTTTTCAGATTCTAGAGCGCATTGGAGCTGTGTCATACAGACTAGGTCTTCCCGCATCTATGTCTAGTATACATAACGTGTTCCATATTTCTATGCTCAAGAAGCATTTGCATGATGAGGAGCAGCAGTGAGTATTGGATGCACCGGAGATCGAACTTCAGGATGATTTGACTACTATTGAGATTCCGGTTTGTATTCTTGCCAGAGAGGACAAGAGGCTTAGAAACAAGGTAATTCCCTTGGTGAAAGTTTAGTGGAACCGAGGAGGCATTGAGGAGATTTCTTGGGAGCGCGAAGAGGACATGCGTCGTGACTACCCACACTTGGTTGAGCAGGTAAATAAATTCTTATTATGATTACATGTCTTAACTTATGTGCATATCTTTGGTTATGTTTGCATTTAACACTATAATGAGAATACTTTCGCTTAATTGTTAATCTTTTGGAACACATGGTATATGTATGGGGGGTTCCTTGTTTGGATTTTTCGCCCGATGTACTAGTTCCACTAGATTAGGATTTGAGCGAGAATATTATCATTCTAGATCGTTAAGTGTAAATATCTCTATAAGGTTATCTAAGAGTTCATATTTCAAAGTTCGTATGATTTCCGAATTTCGAGGACGAAATTCTTTTAAGGGGGGAAGAATGTAAAACCCCGAAATTTTATAATGAAATTGTGTGAATAAATAGTAATAAATCTTTCTTTTGTGATAAATAAACATATATATATAATATGTATATATCAATCAGTGTTTGGGAATCCAACAAGTATTTATAAGTGAGAGAAATCGAGTGTTATGGCCAGCTTGTGATATATCCAGCAGCAGGCGTTTTTGTGCTGCGCGGTCGACCGACGCGGTCGACCGTGGCGGTCGACCGACGCGGTCGACCGCACAACGGTCAGATAGTTACCAGGTCGGATCTCTTTTACAGTTTAAGTTGCGGTCTTGTGGGTTTCGGGTCGGGTTAGAGATTTAGTATATATACCAAATCAACCCAGGAGAGCCCCTCTTCATCTCAGGTGTCAAACCCTAGCCCTCATCTTTCAAATCTCAAAACCCTAGCTGGCATTGGTGATTTGGGGGAGTTCTTAAGGATTTTCAGCGGGATTCTGGAATTCCAGCGAAGGGAATCAACCTACTGCAGATCTAGGGCATTCGTCAACACCCAAGGCGAGTACCATCTCGCCCAATCCCTCACCCCTGTTTTCTACGATTTTCTTTTGAGTTTTTATGAGTTTTGATGAGCCAAAATGATATTTTCTTTGTATAAATGAACTCTCTACAATATGGTTAGCAAAAAATCAAAAGTTTCAGTTTACAAGAGTTCTCAAATGTTGGGTTTTTATAAAGATTTAGATCTGAAACTTGCTTAAACAAAAGTTACAATCATGTTTACTGTAATCAAAACGTTTTGATCTCGTTTCTCGGTATTTAGAATGTTGGGACTATAGTTTACATGCTTAAAATTTATTGTTTTTCTACAGTATGATTTATAGAGTCATTAGATCTGTATTATTGTAGAAAATTTCAAAATTTTGTTTCAGGTTTAGCAGCTGACAGAAAACCCAGATTAGGTTTCTGTCCGCTTGGCGGTCGACCGGTGCGGTCGACCGCAGAGCCTCATCGGTCGACCGCGATGCTCGGTCGGTCGACCGCGAGGTCGCAGCGGTCGACCGTCAGATGCGTATCAGTGAGCGGTCGACCGGTGCGGTCGACCGCCGAACTCTCTGTTGAAATTTTCCTGTTTTGTGTATTTGAGTATTTTTACTCATGTTCGAGGGTTTGCCTGGATCATCTGACATTGGTTATTAGTCCCACTATGTGTCCATGCATGATAAATGACCTGGGGTATACATTTGGGACTTATATACTGATTTGGTTGTGAGATTGATAAGTGGTTTTCACTACATGTTATTGTAGCGCTCTTTTATCATTTCTACAGTCCTCGTGTTGGACTATAATCCATAGAAGTCCTCGTGTTGGACTATAATCCCTCTCAGTCCTCGTGTTGGACAATTGTCACTTATTCCATGAGTTTGGAAAATTACCATAGTTAGTTCTTGTTTCGGACATAGTTCTTAACCCTGCATGTGACTATTATACAGCATTTTACGACATGATAATTATGTAGATTTTGGTATAACACGTATGTAGATTTTGACATGATATTCATGTGAGTAATAACATGATGTTCATGTTGGCTATGTCACAACACTGTAGTTATACTCTGGTGTTTGTTGTATTCTTCTATTATTTTTACTGTACTAGAACCTTGGGTTTTGTATTTAGGAGTTTACAAATTTGAGATATAAGGTATATACATGAGGGTTTCCTTGTTTGGATTATTTTGTTCGACGTACCTATTCTCGTGTTGTAAATTCTTAAATACTAAAACCATCTTTAGTAAGATCAATGATTTTAGATCTATTATATATATATATCATCTGTATTTTCATATACAACGAGCCCTTTTCCCTTGGGGTTAGTT
The DNA here is from genome assembly GCA_022839385.1 of Asparagus kiusianus. Lineage (NCBI taxonomy): Eukaryota > Viridiplantae > Streptophyta > Magnoliopsida > Asparagales > Asparagaceae > Asparagus > Asparagus kiusianus. The sequence goes on along the minus strand of BQKN01067012.1, from coordinate 8,412 downwards.
GTGATGTTACTCGCTAGTGCTTTGACGCTCGTTGTCCCTCCCCCTTTCAGGTCACGAGCCAGGAGCACGGAGAGTCGCAGGTTGATAGCGGGCCACTTTAGTGTTCAGCTTTACTTTCTGGCTATGTATTATTTTCTTTGGGCTCCACTGTAGTGTGGTTAGACATTTGAGGGTATTATTCTAGAAATTGTAAAGGCCGAGTGCCTTATTTATTCTTGTCAGATATTTGTATTTGAGACTTATTGACTACTCCAGTTTATTTATTCAGTTATTGACTATGTATTTCCATTTGTTGGATGATGAAATATTTATTTGATCACTATCATTTCATCAGCCCTTCGTGTATTATCTTTTACTTGCTTTTGTACCTATACCTATTATTGATTCTACTAGATAGATGTTAATTATGATGGTGAAACATGTTATTGCACGGTGTGGTGCATGGCAGGTTTGACATTCTTGGTTTCACCTTGGACTGCAGCCTTGTGTGAACCCAGGGGCGTCTCACCCTAGGGCTTTGAGCTTTATTGATAGGGGTCATATCCCTAACCAATCCGGCGCCAAGAATGCTTGGGTGCCAAAATCTTTTTAAAAAACCAAGAATTATGTTTTTTTATTTTGAAAATTATGTTTTAAATTTTTTTAAATATGAAAACAATTTTTCTTTGATCAATTCTTTTGTTTTCATGATTATTAGTGTCGATTTTTGTTGAGAGGTTTGTATTTATAACCCCCCGGTTTTTTGGGTGTTTATTTCCCAAATCATGTTTACTGGGTGCTAAAATGATTATATGAGTTAGAACAAGCTCAAGAGCTTGATATTGTTGCCTCTCTTAAAAATTATGTTTTGATTTGTTGCTTTGAATTTATTATATTTCACTTATATGATGATATTTGTGTGTTTGTGCTTATGGATCATCTATTCGTGTCTTATAATGTATTCTATGAGTGGTTTGATCAAGTTATACAAAGAAAATTTTCTTCTTTGATCAAACATTGTTTTTGGACTCAAATCTTGATTTATGACTTTATTTGAGTGATTTGTTTTCACTTGAAAACTTTTTTCATGGTTCTCATGTTTTCCTCATTCCTTTGTTTTCATAAACCTATTTTTATATACACTATGTGTAATGAGACACTTCTTTCATAAATGACATATTAAGATGTGTTCTCATTGTTTTGTTTGTATGTGAGTTATGTTTAGCATATCTTTCATTTATGCTTACTCACATGTTTTTGCCTTAGCTTTCATTTCATATATTCTCTATGGCATTTTGATAGGGGGAGCTATTCCCTATACTTGCTTTATACTCACTCATGCATATTGATAGGGGGAGCTTTCGCTCTCTTCATTCTTGTTGTTTTCCCCTTTTTAATGTTGTCAAAGGGGGAGAAATATTGTGAGTATAGCCTTTTCTTGTTTATATGCATGTGAATTATAATTTATATGTTCATTTTTCTTCATGCATATATCCTTTTTGTAAATTATTTGTCATCATTAAAAAGGGGGAGATTGTTGGCCTTCTTGTTTTGATGATGATTTACAAACAATTCACTTCTAATGTTGTTTGTCTAGTGTTTGTGTTTTTGTATCAATTGTAGACAAACAACAGGTTAGAGGATGGTTAGAATTGAGCTTCAACGAACATATCCAATGGAGGTTGGTGGAATTATGGTTGAAGCCTATACAATTCAAGTTAAAGATCCAATTACAAGCTTCATCCAAGTTTACCAAGTTGAGCTACAATGAAGATCAAGATCAAGCTTGGGTAACATTAGTTTAGGTTTCATATTATGTGTGTTAGTACTTTAAGCTTAATATTATACACACACATTATATTGGTTTCCATGTATATATAGTTTCATATATACATATATGTTTGGTTTCTATGTATATATATAATTATAGATATACATACATAGTTTGAGTTTTCATATTCATAAATATGAAATCACATATTTCATATTTATTATTGTGTTTTAAAAAATATTGCATAGAATATGCATATTTGAAAATATTGTGTTTCTAGTTTATAGACTTCATAACAACATTTTATATCCTTTATTAAGTCTATAAGAACGTTTGAAAATGTTTCAAAGTTGTGTTTATGTCATAATATCAAATTTCATGTATATCAACTTTTCATGTTTTGGACATACTTGCAAAATACATGAGTTTTCACAATTAGGAAATGCAATTTGAAAAATTTCTTCGTTTACATGTTTATACTCATATATACAAATATTTCCCCAAGTTTTACTAATTTTGGAGTTGTTTTGTTATTTTCAATTGAATTTACAAAACCAAGTTTTCAGCAGTTTCTCAGTATCTGTTTATCTATGTTCAAACATTTATTTCTCTCAACTGGGAAGTGATTTTTTTAGAAATTCTTTCTTTAACTTGTTCATCTACATGTCTAGAAAATTTCCTCAAAATTTCATGATTTTTGGAGTTAATTTACTATTTTTAATTGATTTTACAAAGTCAGATACACAAAATTCTAGAACTGCGAGAATCTGTCATGCATGTCATAAGTCGACTCATGAACAGTGTAAGTCGACTTATCAGTGTACCATTGCACAATAATGACTAGTTCTGATTTTTATTTATTTTAATGTTTTTGGGGTGTTTTTATTGGTTTTGGGGTTGTTTCATGAGCCCATATATACCTCATGCCCTCATACTTCTAAGGGGACTTAAGAAATGTTTTAAACAAGTTTAAAGAGTTTTAAACAAGGGTTTAAGTTTGGTTTAAGTTTGTTTAAGAAGCTTTTAAGCAATTGATGGTTTAAGTTTGTGAATTCAATTCCACAAGAGCTTGAGGAGATCATCTAATGGAGTTTGAGCAATCAACTATTCTCCCTCCATCTCTTGTCATCTATTGAGAAGTTTTCTAAACTCTTTTCTAGTTTTATATTTATTTGTTTGATTATCATCTTATTAAAGCTAGTTTTTTATTTGAGTTTAGATTTGATAATCTCATTGTTACACACACCCACTTGAGCTTATTGTATTTGCATTCATAATATATTTAGGGTTGTAAGAGATAGTAACATTGAGTTGAGCCTAATTGAGTACTCACATTGTTTAGAGAACAATCATTTGTTGTGAGCCTTAATTGTGTAGATCACTTTGTAATACACTTGTACACTGAGAGGAGTGTGTGGTGAGGACGTAGTCGATACCGAGAGGAGTGGCGTCGGTGGCCTAGTGAGAGGTGATAATTCCGGGCACTTGAGGGAGGCGATACGTGAGGACCAACACTTGAGGTTGTAGCTTGTGTATGTATTTTGTGAGGTTTTGTGAGAGTTGTCGATTGACTTGATAACTGTAAAACCCCGAAAATTTCTATAGTATATATGTATATACATGTGTGAATTATTAATAATAAATAATTCCCTTGTGGCGAATAACCATATAAATATAAGATATATATGTTTATCAGTGTTTGGGAACCCAACGGGTATATACAAGTGAGAGAAATTGAGTGAGTTGGCGATCAGCAGGTAAAATACCATCAGCAGGCATTTTTGTGCTGATCGGTCGACCGGCGCGGTCGACCGATCAGCGATCAAAGAGTTTTTACAGGTTTTGGTTTCGGTTTTTAGTTGTTTGGGCTATTGGGTTTTGGGTCGGGTTGGGGAGTTGGTATTTATACCAACTCAACCCAAGAGAGCTCTCCCCACCTCAGACGTAAACCCTAGCCCCCTTTTCCTCTTCCTCCTCAAAACCCTAATCTGGACCTGGTGATTTTTGGAGAAATCTGGAGGAGCTGCTTTGGGAGTTTTCAGCTCAGGTAGAAGGAGATCCTCAGCGGGAGTTTTAGCAGCAACCAAGGCGAGTAATTTCTCGCCCAACCCCCACCCCTTTTGATTTTAATGTCAAGAACTGAGTTTTCATTGAATTTATGGAGCCAAATTCGTATTTTTGTTTAGCTAATAGTTTACTATATTATAGAATATGGATCTGGGGCTTAATATGTTTTAAAAAACTCACCCATGTTCTGTTAAAGAAGATCTAGATCTGGGTTTTTGCCTAAAAGAGTTTAAAACATATTTACAGTTATTAAAACGATTTGGATTTGTTTTCTCATAAATTTAAATCTTGGAAATATAGATTTTAAGCTTTGGAAAGTGGTTGTGTATTTTTCAGTGTGATCCCCTTTTCATCAAAGCCCATGTTATCGAAGATTTTATTTTGGTTTCAAGGTTTAGCAGCTAACAGAAAACCCAAGTCTGGGTTCTGTCCGCTCGGCGGTCGACTGACACGGTCGACCGCTGAGTTCGTTTTGGGATTTCGGTCGACCGTGATAACTATTCGGTCGACCGCGACGCAAATTCGGTCGACCGCGACATAATTTCGGTCGACCGAAGTGTCTGGCGGGCGACCGCCAAAATTTTGTACCAGAGTTCGGTCGACCGGACCGGTCGACCGACGATCCTCTGTTGCAGATTACCAGTTTTGGTGTATTTGAGTATTTTTACTCCTGTTCGGGGGTTTGTTTGGATTATCTGACATTGGTTATTAGCCCCACTATGTGGCCATGCATGATAGATGACCCGGAGTATAAATTTGGGACATATATACTATTTTGGTTGTGAGATTTATAAGCAGATTTCACTACATATATCATAGCAATATTTTTACTATTTCCACAGTCCTCGTGTTGGACTAAAATCCCTAAAGTCCTCGTGTTGGACTAT
>BQKN01067011.1:16422-33520 GCA_022839385.1 Asparagus kiusianus | reverse complement strand
TAAAAATAAGAAATGAAATGAGATGAGATGAGCTGTCATTGTATTATTGGGTGATGTGATCCAAGATTAAGAAATGCGTTTTCACAACTTTTTGGGATGAAAACAAAGAAATGAAATGTTAATTAGATGTGATGAGTTGTCACAATCTTATTGGATGATGTGAGTAATTTTTAAATATGAGATGAGATGAGTTGAGTGATGTTGTTGATGAAAATAATATTTTATTAGATGTGGTGGATGTGATGGATGAGTTGTTGGGTGAAAATAATATTTTATTAGATGTGGTGGATGAGTTGTTGGATAAAAATAATATTTTATTAGATGTTGTGGGTGAGTTTTAGGGATGGAAATGTGTGAAATTGTACTTTTTGATATTTCTTAGTTTTCATTTCTATATTTTGGTTTTTAGGAAACCAACCAAACAGCCCCTAAGCTAATTAAGATGATTTCTTATTTGGAAACTTGGAGTTCAATCGTAGATTCGACAAGCAGAGTATGTAACTACTTTAATAGACAAGGAAACATCTATCATATACAAACTTTTGTAATATCAAGTTCACATGTGTGTGAATAAAAGTAAGATGAAGTACGTGTCAGAGCAAGTTTTGGATCAAGTATAATCATGCTCTCTCTCTCTCTCTCTCTCTCTCTCTCTCTCTCTTAAAAAAACACCTAAACATATGAGGTATAATTGGACTACTAGTTTAAAGATTGATCCCTCTCTAATAAAAAACACCTAAATATTTTTGGTACTTGGGGTACTAGTTTAAAGATTGAATTGTTAATCGTAGGTTCTATAACTCATATATAGCAAATTAAGTAACCTATGGCACTTAATTCATAATGATCTAGTGTTGCAACACCGACACAAAATTATAAACGGCAATGAAGTTTAGAAGCTGTTTGAATTGGTTGGATGGAAGTAAAGTTGTGAGTATAAATATAATAACTGGATTTATAAATATATTATTTTCCTCACAACTTTTAATTAATTAGAAAATTAATAGTTAATGGACTTGCATTTTTTTAGAGGCTGTTTGTTTGCCTAAAAAAAGAGGGAAATCAAAGAAAAGGAAACATATTTATAAGAAAAATAGGTTTTGGGATTGTTTGGTTGGCTAAAAAGAAGAAGAAAATTAAAGAAATGGAGATGAGATGAGATGAGTTGTCACCTTATTATTGGATGATGTGAGTAATTTTTTAAGAAAACTTGTTTTGATGTTGTTTGGTTGACGGAAAAAATAAGGAAATGAATTATAAGAAACCTATTTCTTGTAATAGGTTGTTCTCTTTTGTTTGGTTATTTCTTAAATATAAAAAAATAGATGAGATGAGATGAGTTGTCATTATATTATTGGATGATGTGACTCACACTTAAGGAAATTATTTTCCTAGCTTTTTGGGAGGAAAACAAAGAAATGAAATGTTAATGAGATGAGATGAGTTGTCACAATCTTATTGGATGATGTGAGTGATTTTTAAATATGAGATGAGATGAGTTGAGTGATGTTGTGGATAAAAATAATATTTTATTAGATGTGGTGGATGAGTTGTTAGATAAAAATAATATTTTATTAGATGTTGTGGGTGAGTTTTAAGGATGAAAATGTGTGAAATTGTACTTTTTGAGATTTCTTGGTTTTCATTTCTATTTTTTGGTTTTTTAGGAAATAACCAATCAGGTCCTTACACTAAATTTGAAACAAATGCTACAGCCATTTTGATGGAAGGAAAATATGCAGACTCCAAAAAAATTTTAATAAATAAAAATAATTTCCCTCTTCAAAAATATCTTTTCAAATCCAAAGAGAAAAATCATGTGCACCCACGGGCCACATTTCCTTACATGATAAAATTTTGTAGTTTTTGCATAATTGTTTTTCGATCAAATGTTGAACTTGCATTTAGAAAATATGCTTCGTAGAATACAATTGCAGACATCCAGACATTGAATTCGAAGTTGATTTCCTACCACAAATATGAAGATAACTAAAAAGGGTAAATGTCGTACCAAATATTAATTAATGTGTTCAAGTTCTCGCTGAATGAGATCGAATTGAGTAATCTTTCACTTGCTTTTGTGCGATCGTATCTAATTAGTTACTTTCATTTGTCTCCAATTTTAAGGCCAAAACAGTTCATAATGTGATATTAATTTGTCACTATCACTGAATCATCAAAATAGAAGCTAATCTAATATTAGCAACTAATTATTATGCACAAAACATGCTTTCGGTCCAGCACATTACCTTCCCTCTTTTTGCTTACATTGTTAGAATCTCATAATGGCTTGAACATGGGAGAGGATTTTCTCTCAACTTAATTTCACTTTTAAACCGAAAGTACACAAATTAATCACATCCTTAATTAAAAAATTAGTGCTAAATCCCTCCTAATCACACGACAAAAGATTAACCAAGAGTGATCTTTCTGCATGTTCCAGCCTTAATTGTCCTCTTGCTTAGTTGTGTAGCTTAGAGAGGGTGCACTTATAGCATGTGCCCAAACAAACAATAAAGAACTCTTTATATATATATGTTGCATAGGCTTTTATTTTATTTTTATTTTAAAATTAGATGATATGCTTGTAATAAGTTAATTAAAAGACTCACCACTACCAGTAGGTTTTACATAGCAGGCCAACTTAATTGCCTAGGTTAAAGTTGAAAGATGTTAGTGTTTTTCTTTTCTTTTCTTTTTTTTAAAATAGCCTTAATTTATATCTCATCAAATTCTAGTTGGATTTGGATTGTGAATTGATTTCGATTGAAAGGAATCAATTACAATTAAAGTTGAATTATAATAAGAAGATTATTAGAATTGACAATTTGAGTCAAAGAAGCAGTCCCACATGAATTCCATATAAGAGAGTTTACTCGTGAGAGTTCATTATAAATCAAGTCACAGGAGGGTTGCATGTTGTAAAAGAGAGATATGGAGAATTAAGGATATAAATTTAAGGTTTTGAGAGATTTTTTGAAGAGTTTGAGAGTGAGTTTCTTATGGAATTATTAGAGATCATAAGAAAGATATTATAATTTTTGATAAAAAGAAGACTCAAATCTCTCCTGTGGACATAGACGATTGCCACAAGTAAACCCGTGTCTTTGTGCTCTTGTTTTATTTTCTACGGTATATTACTCTTTCTCTTTAGTCCGAACACATGTTTCTCGGTATTTCTAAATCGTTTAGTGATATATTTGTCCACATTAATAAGGAGGAGATCTAACCGGAATGTTCGGTGACGCTTCAAAAGGCAACAATTGAACGCCTCTTGATGATCAACGATTAGTGTCCGTTTGTGGTTGGTTGCACCAACATTTTTTAACTCTAGATTATAAATTTTGATCGTTTCAACTAGAAATGGACAACATATATTTCATTTCCTCGATTACTATTATGTTTAGTTGAGTGAAAAAAAAAACAGAAAACTAGTGCAATTCAGATGGAGTATGGTAGTTGTTGTTATATTCCATTTATGTTGGACGTTTATGTCAAAGCTAATTCATAGGTATTCATTGATTTTATAAATTTAGTTCGAACGCTTAGCTAAAATTCCCGCCCCTTAAATTTACGCTTGAATAAGATAACTTATTTTTTTAGGTGTAATGTTTTTAATCGCCTGTTAATTTAAGAGATGGGATTTTAAGCTACACAGTTAAGCTAAAAATTGCATATATACCCCTCACAACATTCATATTTGCAAACTTGCCCTCTAAGTCTTGGTATTTGTAAAATTGGCCCCTAATTCTCTCGCATTGATTTTTTCTCCCCCTTCTGCTTACCAATTTTAAATTTTAAATTGGAAATTGTTGCAAACCTATAGAAACTTATTGGGAATTTTGACATTACATTTTTTTAAAAAGCGACATTCTTAAGTTGCAGCTGTTAGAAAGACCCAATATGCGACTTTTAAGGGATGATATTGCAAATACTAAGATTTGAGAGGTAATTTTGCAAATATTAAAGATTTGAGGGCATATATGTAAAAACCCAAAGATAAGCGGGTGCCTATGGATTAGTTACGTCCAGTATAACAAATTATGTCTTCCGATCCTTGTCTTCGTGCAAATTTATTGACAACAAGCAACATGAATTCGTACAAAATTAAGTAATACATTAATTACTCCTAGCTTTAAGGCAGATAACCGATCCTACAATAGGCGATGATATAATAAGACTATCACACTAAAATGGGATTAGTTGCTTAATAATATCATACATATAAACTAATGGGGTGAGATGTTATCATATTATTAAGTTACAAAAAGCTAAAGTTGCTTTTAAAATCATCCTCAGATTGCTTCTAAAAATAGTCCCATAAAGACGGCAATAGTTTTAACAAGCACGCAAAATTTTTTTTTACCAAACAGTATTATTGTCCGTTTATTAAAAAAATTAACCGGAAATTGCACAGAAAAAAAAAAGCAATTCCGACCTGGCTCTAACCCTAAGCGAAGACCATTGAACAGCCCAAATCGACCGTTGGTTCACAATAAAGCACAGTAAAGCCGAGAATATCAAAGCCCACAATTGCTTTTAAGAAGGCCCATTAATAAATAGGGAAAAAGGCCCTGTTTACTTTTTGGCCGTAAAGGAAAAAAGCGGCGTAAAATTTCGTATCCCGATCTTCAAACTTTCGCGCTTTCTCCCATTTTAATCATCACCGTCATCATCACAATCACCGCTTGATTCTGCTACATCGAGATTCGTTCGGTAACTTCTCAAATCTGTTGCTGTTCTTCTCTTCTTTGTTCAATTCGAAACCCTAGCTAGCTCCTGAAATTCCAAAAACAAACCTGATTCAAACCTTGCAGGGGGGTTGACGTTCTTGAATCTTAGGGATCGATCTGTGATCTGAAGGTGATTATTTTTCTGTATATTTTTTTTAATTTTGGTTTTGATGCTGTCGATTTGGTTCTCAATTCTATTTGATCTGTTTGATATAGGGTGGAGTATGTTTTAGGGAACTGTTTTTGATTTAGGCTTGCGTTGTTCATTGAAAGGTTTCTCCCTAGTTTAATGCTGTGTATTTACCACGAATCATTAGGGGTTTTCCATACAAAACTATTATTAATCTTCAAAATCAGCAGACTTATATTACCAAATAGGATTAGTGCCAGGAATCCTCACAAGATTTTCTCGTATATAGTGATGTGACCGAATCTCAGCCAAGTGTTGTGCGAATAAAGAAAGAACCCCCTTTATTCACCTCGCTAAGATTCAACCACACCAACGTATATTAGAGTATCCCCTCATATGTCATATGGAATAGAATGGGTATAGGGTAGTAGCTGATTTTGCTAAATGAGCTACGAAGAAATATTCATGCGCACACAAACCCACTCATCCATGCACAAACAAGCACACACATGCATGCGGGCACACACATGCCTCACACACTTACAGACACAGATGCACGCATGAACCCACGCACCCATGTCTACATGAAGACACACATACACACAGACACACCGCACACTTACTTGGGAGCACACACACAAGCACGCACCCACACACCTAGTGGCAGATGCTGAAAAACTCTTTTTTTCTTTTTTTTCCTTTTTTTTGGGTGGGGGGTGGGGGGTGGGGGGGGGGGGGTTGGGGAGGGGGAGGATGAAAATGATCTATTTATCCAAGAATTAAAATATAATATTATAAGACATTGTTATTGATAAATGGGCTAAATTAAATTCCCAACTTAAATGGGCTAAAATTCAAATAGGGTGCAAATATGTTCAAATTAAGGGTGTAAAACTTGTAAATTTAGAAGGCTTTAGAATATAAATTTTCACAATCTTATGGACTCTGCATGCATCCGCCCCTGCACACACCCACATACATGCATACATGTATGCACTCTGAGTATTATTTATGATACTGGTTGTTTCCTCTATGGTGAGAATAATAATGTGCTAATAGCTGAAGCTGTGGGACTCCTAGGAGATTGGCAAATGATGGTAAAAAAAATAACTTCTTTCTCAAAGTTATTAAAGAGCCTGCAATTATAGGTCTTTCCATCGACTTCTACGGGCGTTACATGTTGGTATCTGTTATTGTGATTTGCAACATACTGGATATGTTTTTCATCTAGCATTAAAACTTTATAATGGTTAATGCTTTACCTTCTTCTGAACAGTATAAGAAACTAATCTGACTTGTTTAGCCACAACATCACAGGTTTCTACTTTTGTCAAGTTACAACTGTAGATAATGTGAAGAGTATGACTACAAATAAAGGAGATTCATTTGAGGTAATAGGCTCTCACTTATCTGTACTGTTATTAATTTTCGGTTTCCACTTCTCGTATCTTTCTGAAGCCTAAATGCGCACATAATGATACTTCCTCTGAATTAAACTATAGTGTGCATGTTCTGTACTTCAATTATCACAACCTAAGATAGATGCCTTTTCTGATTTGTTTGCTAGCTAGTATTGCTCTATCAATATGATGCCTGTTTACTTGAGGGACACCAGAGAAAACTTGTTTGTTGCTAAGGCTAGTTAGAATAGTTTGACTAAAAAAATGTATGAAGACATTGAAGAGTAAACATGTACTTGTTTATTTATTAGTTTTGAGAAGCTAATTAAGAAATTTGTGGGAGTTAAAGTGAGAATTATCCTCTGAAGTTTAGGTAGTTGGCTTCCAGAAAAAAAGTCACTTTCAAATATTTAAAATTTTGTGGCTCTATGAGAGCGCATTAGAGGGCTGCTGACGGCGTGTATTTGGAAGTTGAAAGTCTTCACTAGCTTTCAACAACTGAGACCGTTCCCAGGGCACATAATTTATGACTTTGGAATATCAATGAAAGTTATCTAAGTCAGCAATAGATCACGCCAAATATTAAATTGCTATAAGCTAACAAGAATAGTTTCTTCTCAGTTTGAACTACATTTGTGATAGAGAAAGATAAAGAAATTTTGAGTGGAAGTTTTAACACATAACAATGAAGGGTGTTAAAAGCTAATTACTATGTGACGTGGACTGGGGCGGCGGTTCTGCTTCGAAAGTAGAAGGCTCCCGAATGTGTTGTCTTCTTAAAATTATTGGAGCTTGCATCAATTATTACTAAAATAATAAGATACACTAGTAAACCTATAAAATTTCTGATTAGTGACCCACGACAATCCTGCATCACTATGTTTATGAAAAAAGAATTCTACTGGGTCCATACCACGGGAGCCGTGTACTTAAAGAAAAAAATTTACAGAGTTGCTGCATGTGTGCATCTGTTTATTAGAGTAAACCATAAACCAAATCTATTAAGATATCTCTATAATTTATTCGATACACCACTAGTCTCTTTATTATTATATTTCTTTATATATTTGTTTACTTGAGAAGATACACCACTAATCAACAATTTTGTTACCTTCTTAATCAAACAAGAACTGCGTATGGTTTATACCAAGACAAGAGACGAATAAATTAACAAATGAATACTATTCTATTAATCTCTCTGTACAACAACTATACATCACAAGAATATACAATAACTAACTTCAAAGAAAAGAAAAGAAAAATCTATTCTCCAGGTTTCTTACACTCCATCTCATCATCATCATCATCATCATCAGACGGTGGCAAGTTCAAATCCAACAAAACCACCCTCTTCCCTTCATTATTAGCCATGATCTTCTTCACAAATGCTTGCCCAAAGCCTTCATTAGCCCTTCTATGCCTTCTCATATGCCCACCCAAGGCCTGCCCAATTCCAAACTCAAGCCCACAAATTGAACACTCATGGGCCTTGGGCTTATTACCACGGGCTAAGCTCAAATCTTTATTACTATCACCAACCGATAGCTTCGGTTTCTTGTGGCTGGCTCTGTGGCCGCCGAGAGCTTGGAATGAAGGGAACCGGCGATTGCAGGTCTTACACTCAAACAGGCGACGTTCGTCAGTTCGATTCGTCGTGCTTGTTTTGTTGTCGTTGTTGCTTTGAGAGAGTAGCATAAGAACGTTGGCCATGTTGATGTTCTCTAGCTCTCCAAGTGAACTGGAGTATCTCTTCATGTTTTTGAAGTTTGTAGTTGTATGTGCTGAGAGTATTGATGAAGAAGAGAATGAAGGATGAGAATATGGTGGGTTGGCTTTTATAGAGGTTTTTCTTAGACAGCTTGGACTCGTCTTTATTTTGACTTCTCTGCATAGGTTATGTTGAGTAGCCAATTCTGTAGAGTTTTCTTGCCTTTTTTCATTTCTTTAAATATAAAAATGACCTTATTGCTGACAGTTTATAGTTAAAGATGTGACTGTGTTTTTCGTTTTCTTTGTTGGTAGCTTTCTTTTATTCTTATCTCCAAGATATTTTCTATTGATTTGGATTTTTTCTCTATCTCGGAGATATCGTTTTAATCATTAGAAGATATTTTCTTTGTAAGTATCTCACAATTTTGGTTATATATCATACTTATGATAGGGAAATATGCCCTATTTTCCGTCAAAAAAGAAATATAGCTGAGAGAAAGTTATCCGCAATTGATCCTACTTTCACATTTAGATTTATAATAATGACCATTTAAATCAGATCAGATGTTGATGGAGTTTGAATAACCACTCATTTATTTAAACCTATATATTACACAATTTTTTTTTTTTTTTTTGATTGGGGAATTGACACGTACAGTCTGAGCTTCTGGTGAATAGAAAGATCTCCAACGAGTAGTTGATGAAGCAGCCACGAGTCAAAAGTCTAGAAATTTGGTGGTTTTCAGAACTAGAATTTTCCTTGGAACTCTCTTCACCTAAATTATATATTACTTGCTTATCTGTGTGGGTTTGAATACAACGGAGTAACACGTGCTTATTATTGGCTACTTTGTACATTTATGTTGTCTAAGTCTGCTAACAACCTCTTGACACCTGTAAATAGATATTTGTCTCTAAAGTAGATGTAAACTATATAGCACGAAGTAGATAGCCTTAATTAGCTTTCTTGCACAAGAATGCAACAGATATTCAAAATGAGACAAATAGTAAATAAGTCTGCTAGCGAGCAACGTTATTCTTGAAGTCTCATGGCACCAAAGTAGTGAGGGAGACAGCGGTTTATAATTTTACATTCTAATGCATTTTTATAGGTTGAGTGTTCTTTACGGGTTATATCTGAACTATTTTAGTACCGCTTTAGATGCGTCTGATTGTATTTGAATATGAGTTGCGTTGATATCATCTTAGAATCTCTTTTACTTTCACAGTACTAAAATTCAGAAGCGATGATAAGAACTTAGGGATATAATTTTATTTATAATACATATGTGGTTGGTGTGCGAACATGGTTGATTGAAATTTTGCATGGCCTGTATTATTGCAGTTGATTTTTTTTTCTTTAAATACCTCTAGTTAGATTTATATTATCTTTATCTATTATATTGTTTGTGTATCTGCATGGTCTGAATACAATAGAGGAACATGTGCTTATAATTGGCTCTACTTTGTTCGTTTATTTAAGAGTGCTAATAAACACTTTACACTTGTCGACAGATGTTTGTCACCAAATTACATGTGAACAATATCTAGGCCAAAGTAGATAATGTTAGTTTGCAGTAGACAGAGGGTAAACGAGACTGCTAGCTAGCAACATATTCCTTAAAGTCTCTTGTAGCAAAATTTCAAAATTACAGTGAGAACAGTTTTGCATTCTAGAGCATGTGTTTGCAGGCGTAGTATCAATTTAACTATTGAAATCTGAACTATTTAGTGCAGCGGTACCTTTTCTGAATCCATTTTAAAATTGTATCTAATACGATTTGAATCTCCATCTTAATGTGTTTTGCGTAATACCTAAATTTCGATATTGTGGGAAGACTGAGGATTATATTTCCATTTTCTTAATGGTTATGGTTGGTGTGCAAACATGGTTGATAGAAAATGTGCAATTAATAGTTGTATTTTTGTATTTGGTTGTTTTGTTACAACTCTAGTATATTTTTAGAGTCTATTCACCTGTGATATGGATTGCTTATCTGTTTGCTTTGATTAATACAGTACATGAACATGTGCTTATAGTTGGCTATTTAATTTTTTTAGTTAAAAGAGTTCCATGTATCTAAGACTGATAACCACCACTTGATACTTGTCAATAAATGTTTGCCTCCAAAGATGTGAACCATCTAGCACAAAGTAGATGAGCTTAATCTCCTTGTGCAAGAGTGTAACAAGTGCTCAAATTTAGACAAATAGTAAATGAGAATGCCAGCCAGCAGCGTATTCCTCAAACTCTCTCATATTGCCAAAATTCAATTTACAGTAAGGATTGTCGGTTATAATTTTATATTCTAGAATATCTTTGCAGACCGAACATCCTTTTCATACATTGAAACCTTAACTATTTACATATCATTGTCTTTTTCTAAATCTGCTAAAGCGTATCCGATAGTATTTGAATCTGAATTGTTCTAGTCTCTTGTCTTGTATCGAAACTTCGAAGTTGTGAAGAGTAATATCCTAACACATATCACATATGTGTTGTTGTGCAAGCATGGTTGATTGAATATGTGCATGACTTGTATTCTTGCGACCGCTGTCTTGTTTTGTGATAACCCTACTAGATCTTTAGTAGAACCCTCTTCAATTTGTTTTCTTAGCTGTGTGGTTTGAGTACAATAGAGGAACACTTGTCATTGGCTACTCTGTTAGTTAAAGGAGTAAACATGTGACTAAGACTCATAACAACTCCTTGACATGTGTCAATGGATGTTTGTCTGCAAATTAGATGTGAAACTATATAGGACAAAGTAGACAAATCTTAGCTTGTACAAGAGTGTAACAGGTGTGAAAATTCAGGCAAAAATGGTAAATGAGAATGCTAGCTAGCAGTATATGTGGTTGGTGGGCATATATGGTTGATTGAAAATGTGAATGGTTTGTATTCTTGCATCAAGGATAAGTAATTACTTAGTATGCTGTTGTCTGAGTAGTAGTAGTTTCTTGTTAGATTTTTGTTTGTTGTATAAAGTGAGGGTTATACTATATGGAAATTATGTTCCCAATTGTTTGCTGTATAATACTAAATTGTGAAGATAGATAATTATAACTATCACGCGACTTCTGTTCAGAATTCATAAGGTATAAATGCTAATAAATAAAACCTGTAATATATATAAAAAAAACTATAGGGGTGTTTGGTTCAATTTCTACAAATTATAAAAAATATTATCCACCCAAAATATGATTTCCTTGAATTTCTTAAAAAAAATTATAGGAAAAGTTTTGAGAAGTCAAAAAGTACCAATTTTTTTGTTTTTTTTACTTTGCTTGTTTGGTTCAAAACAAGAAAATGACTCATAAATTTATAGAAAATAGCAATATTTTCTATAATTTGTAGAAATTGAACCAAACACCCCCTAAATTTATAGAAAAGTGTCAATTTTATAGAAAAGTGTCAATGTGATGTCAGATTTTTGGGTGATTTCTGTCCATTTGAGAGGAAATTGATTTCTGTAAATTTTGGTACTTTTTGGTACTTTACAGAAAATATTTCTATACTTTTTTTTTGAATCAAACACAATTTACGGAAATCTACAGAAAATTTTTAATTACAGAATTGCTATTGTTAGACATTTTGAAAAAACTTTTCTATAAAATTGTGCAACCAAACACCCCCTATGTCTCATAGTACAGAAAATGAATATGCATTAATTCCATTTTATATGATAGGGTTTCCTTTTTTTCTTTATTGGGTCATGCCTTCACTGTAAGAACCCATCTAGATCCTTTGAATTGATATGAGGAACAAGTACTTTCTCTTGATGTTCTTTTAGCTCCGAAGTCAAATGAATAAACAAAGGAACTTAACCCTGATGTTCTGCCAGCGCATTGCAGCATCATATATATCTTGCGTTGGCGTTTGAAAATCTAGAAGAAAACTTGTGGATCCTATAATCACCCTGATTAAGTTAACTACGTCATCCAATGCAATGTTAACGTCCTCAGTGATGTAATGTTTGGTGGATTAAGAGATAATGATAACCAGTAAGAAGGAGGAAAAAGAAAAAGAAAAAGAAAATAAAAGAAAAGATAATGATAGTTTCTGATTGATTCGGTTGCCCTTTGCTGCATCCAATCTCCTTTCTCTCATATTTTAAAGGGACTTTTTAATCTATATGACCCTATCTATCATATTTTAAACACAACTGTTGGGTTCAATCTTAAATTTTTTAAATTTGGAAGTACAGTTCACAATTTCAAGTTCAATTTTTTGGACATATTATTAATACCACGCTTTATGGAAATTTAGTCAGAAATCTCATTTACCACATCAAATTCAAATCTCATTGTATCTCATCAGCTAGTATTAGGGTTATCATATCATAGTCATTTTACCATAAATTTGAAATTGACAGAATCAAATACTAACTGCTTCGCAAGTCCTTCAATTATTAATCTCGTTATTGTTCTAACCCTAACAGCATAATTCCCTAGTTAATGCTTGTACAAATTAAAGTTTAAACAAATTATAAAAGCCAACTTAAATTGCTAGGATGCATCATAGTTTGGAAAAGGAAGGTGATTCAAGCAAGCTTTCCATGTGCTAATTTGCTTACTTCACGACTTAGATCACATTACTTTAGTAAAGAAAAACTGATCACGCGCATCAAACAACTGTAATGTTAATATTAACTTAAATTTAGTTGGGTGTTTGGGGTGAGGCTTATTTCTCAGTCAAACTAACTCTTAAACTAGCTTTTTTATTTCTTTTTGTATAGTAAAATGCATAACAAGTTAGCTTATAAGTCTCATTTTAAAAAGCTGGCGTACCTCGCTTTTTAAAAAACTAGTTTATAAGTTCATTTAAAAAAACTATGTTTGACCAAACAAGTTACTGTTCTACTCAAAAACAAATCTTACACCATTTTTATCCAAAAAGCTAGAAGTGACTAAAAACTAGCATAACTTCCAAAGGCCCTTTACTGCTTAAATACAACATCTTGTCATCCTCAGTTAGTGTTAATGGGCATTCCAATATGGGCTTTTTCTGCGTGAGTGAATCTTCAGTCGGCTCACCCGAAGTAAAGCCCAGTCTTGTTTCGGCCTATCATGAGCTAAAAAAAAATTACTTGTTTTGGTCTGTCATGAGTTCAGCAAAGGGTTAATTGCCAACAGATCCCTTGTAGTATTACCTAATTGTGATTAGACCTCATGTAGTTCTATTTTTGTAAATTGCCCATTTGAGCGATTTTTTTTTTAACTTTTGAAATCATTAAAAAGTTTTGAGGGGACAAGTCAGACCTCCTTTAGCTCTATTGGTGAGAATAGACCCCACAATTGCTTTTTTTTTCACATTTAAAAGAGTAAAAGAAATTCACTTAGAGGGTACACTCACGCCTATGCCAATATTATAGGGCGTCTATTCATAATTGAGTGATACTATAGGGTTCTATTGACAAGTAACCCAAAAAGAAACTTAAATTGTGAAAGAATAATAGCAAAATAGATCACAGATGCGTACCTTGAGCGCAAAGCCTTCTACGCATGTCTATTTTTTAAATGAATAGGATGGGAAAGCACTTGAGCCTTCAGCCAAATAAGTACATGATTGTAAAGTCTATAATTTTGGTGGATGAGGCTCAGAGTCCAATCCCATCTCATCCAAAACAAAATATTAATTTCAAACTTACCCTAGAAAATAAAATACAATTACTTATCCATTATTTTAAGGGTATTGCTACAGGGACCTCAATATAAGAGACCCCTGAGGGGACAGATGATGTGTCAGTCCTTGGGGACTTGATGCACTGTTTATGAACAGTACATCAAGCCCCCAGGGACTGACACATCACCTGTCCCTTCAGGGGTCCCCTATTTTGGGGTCCCTAGTGAGTTTTCCTTATTTGAAAGGGGCCTGGATGGGAGAGAACCTGAGCCTTTTAGCTGTCTAATTTCAGAGCCTTTCGTATACTTGTTTTACGTAAGGCTCAGAGCCTCAGAGTCCGATCCCATCTCATCCACTTAAAAAGTTTTGTTCACCGCTTTCGAGACAGGGTTTAGAGCAATATTTATAGACTTAAATTTCTCTAATTTTGAAAGAGGCGGAAGAATATAGAGCACACAATAAATTCATTAGATATAAATATAGATTCTCATTATAAAAGCAAGCATGCCCACGATTGTAGAGATTTTGTGAAATGAACTCGGTCCTTGATGAAATTATGAAAGAATGAGAGCATGCATGACTGGGAGAGGAATTCCTTCGTGAAGCATTGGTGCTGTGAATATGAAGGGCCTAAAATCTTAAATATATTTTTAAAAAAACTTGTGGTTATGTTAAGGCACAAAGATTCCACGAACCATGTAAAACGAGGGGGATGAGGAATATGGGTATTTTTAGTACTAAATATCAATTTTGATTATTGGTGGTAAGATGACTCATTCTCATCCACTCATTTTTAGGGAAGAGACGAATGAGCTACCTTGTTACAAGGACCAATTTTGTCATTGATACCAAATGATACTCATTTTTTCTGATATACATGTATATATATGTGTGTGTGCGCACGCTCGGAAATAATAATAGCTAAAAGATGACAGTTCGTTTTGCTAAATGAGCTATCAAGAAATAACCATATGATGAGGCCCACATTGTTAGTGACATAAAAAATATGGATCTTATCATTTTATCTCTTAGTAGCTCATGTAGCAAAATAAGTTGCCACCTCATACCCATCATTTCATGTGTGTGTGTGTGTGTGCATACACAATTCTAAGTCCATCTGTCATATAAAATGAATATATATGTGTGTGTGTGTGTGTGTGTGTGTGTGTCTCCCCCCCCCCCCCCCCCCGCGCGAGCGCGTGCGTCACACACACACACACACATAGGGAAATATGATTCTAAAGAGTCACCTTGAATCTAAGGATGCACCTCTCGATGTATAGATTAGGCTATTTCAATGGATGATCCGATCCAATCATCATGATCTAGATATCTTAAAATATCTACAAAATAAAAAACATGATGTTTGAATATTTCTAACACATCTTTTTAATTGTCTCTTTGATTGTGTTGTCATAAAACCGTTAACATTACTATCACGTGATACATTAGTAAATACAACCTAATATGCCTAATTTTTGGTTTATATGTCATCTGAATCATATAGATCAAAATATATGAACGGAGTGGATTAAGTAAATTCATTGCATATAATTTAATTTTGAAGGTGCATCCTTAGATTCAATCTAAGGTGGCTCTTTAGAATCATATTTCCCATATGTATACACACACACACACACACACGTGTGTGTGTGTGTGTGTGTGTGTGTGTGTGTGGGTATACTTAATACAAAGTACAAACTTGATGTATAATAGTGAGATGGCTCATTCTAAACTGCTTATTCTGATCTTGAGCGTCCCCACTTGAAAATAATTACCTCTTAATTATCTAACCAATGTGCACCAATGCGAGGATCGAGCCCATCAGCAAAAGCGTAAAACTAGATGATGGGTGACATTCAAGGAATTGTCGAAAACTCATCTTCATCCTATCTATTATTATGTGTTCAATCAACATCCAAGTTTACACTCTAACTTTGATCATGCAAAGATTAAGCAAGCCCAATTTGTCCTTATATAAGACCTTGGAGTTGTGAAGAGTATTGAAAAAACAATAAAGAAAGAAGAAGAACCTCAAAAGCAAAGTATCTTCTGTGCAAGATGCATTGTGATACAGAAGACTTGTGATGTTATCATTGATAGTGACAATAGCTATAATCTTGTCTCTCGGCATATAGAGAAGTTAGGCTTGAAGACAGAGAAACACTCCACTACCTACAAGATTTGCTAGATTCAGAAGGGCAATGATATGCAGGTCGCTGAGGTATGTCGGGTACATTTTTTTCATCAGACACAACTATATTGATGAGGTGTTGTGTGATGTGGTTAAGATAGATTGTCGTCATATGCTTTTAGGTAGGCCATGATAATTCGATGTTGGTGCTATGCACAGATCCAGATTTAATGTTTATGTCTTCAAGAAGAATAAACATCGTGTTGCATTCTTGACTCTTATAGAAAAGGAGTCATTCAAGACAGAGACTATTTGAGAAAAAACTGTTAGTGATAGACCACGAGTCTTTTATGAAAGACTTGAAGCAATCTGAAAAGGTCTAAGTCTTAGTTGTATCCGAAAAAGAAGAACCTACCCCCAACAAGATTCCTCCTGAGGTGAAAACCCTTGTTGCAACTGAGATTTCTGGTGTTGATGGTGATATATTAGTGAAGATGGATATTATGCGTGAAATTCTTGAAACTATTGTGAGTGGTATTACACATGCTGATGTTGTTTCGATTGAAGAGAAGGGTAGAGTAGAGAGCGAGGCGATTGATGATATGTATAACTTGCTTCCTAGAGGATTCATAACAAAGGAAATGAAAGAATTAAGGATGAAGTATGAAGAAAATTCTTCTTTGGAAGCAATGATTGTCAATAATTTTCAACAATGTTGAGATATAGTTTCCAGCACTAGAATACGAGAAGCAACAAAGAATGTATTTAGAGGAATTTTCCACGTCAACTAATCCACATATCGCCAATTACATACACATGGTGTGGAAAAGATCCATTCAAAAGTTTGATTTAGAAGAAATCTTAGCTGAGGAGGTAAAACAACAGATGGAGAACATCAATACTAAGTATAAGGCAGATGTTGATCGATGTAGAAGAAGAAAAATATTTATCGTGGAAGATACTATTCAAACATATATAAGCTCAGAGTCAAGCTTCTTTCAACAAGGGGACATTGACATATCATGGATAGTGGGACTATCGTGAGCTAAATGCGAATATATATGCATTATTGACTTGCCTGTAAAGAGACAACCATATTCCTCAGGCGAATTCTGACATATTATATATGTAAATCGCCTATCTCCATAAGACAAAGTCAACCTAATTGTCATATTTCAAAATCTCATCATTAGTAGACATTTTTGTTAGAAATCTGAAAATAGTTAGCTTTCTATTTATTTTTAGTAAAAAAAGTTGTTGTCAATTTAGATTAGGAAATAAATTCAATTTAGATTTATCACTTTCGCAACGTGTTAATCTTCCACAAACCGAAGGAGACCGCGACATTAATCAGCTAAATCAACA
>BQKN01067011.1:0-16022 GCA_022839385.1 Asparagus kiusianus | reverse complement strand
TATATATCCTGTGGTAACTTAAAATATTTAGTTGTCACCCGAACATTGCTACCTGATGTGACACTTTGTTTGTGTTGTGAGACATGTCCTTAATTGGAGGACAACTGCATGGCACAATGGGAATTTGAAAGAAAAAAACCTTATGTTTCATCATTTTTCATAATTAGAGCAAATTATTAACTTGTTTTTCATCATTTTTCATAATTAGAGCAAATTATTAACTTGTTTCGTGGTCTAGAATTTGTGAATTCTCCTTGTTAAGTGTTTAGAGAACTTTTTTTGTTTTTTGGGGTTTTTTTTTATTGGTGTTGGGTTGGGTTGGGTTGGGTTGGGTTGGGGGGGGGGGGGGTCGCTACGTCTATGTTTTTTGTTTTTTTTTTTTTGGAATAAGATCCCATCATATCCATTTCTATAGGAATGAGTTGGCTTACACCATAAATAAAAGAACATAAATTTTCAAACTAATCCCTCAACCATCCCTAAATGATATAAATCACTTCATTCTATGAGAATGTTCTAACATAATCTGCGCTGTTGTTTTGTGCCCCACATCAGAATTATAAGGCTTATCTGATCTCCATATAAATTTTAGGTTGAACCCAAAAATACATGATGGGGATATAGGTGTTTTTACGAATTTATAAAATAAAATAACGTGCAGTCTAATTACATTACAACACGTGGAAAACCAACACTCAAGCAGAGTGAATTTTTATAGTGAAATCCACTATAAAAATGGTTGGCCCTTTTATAGCCTACCTAGTTGGTTGTTTCCCCGGGGAGGTGGGGTTGGAGTGCTCAAAAACCTTGCAAAGACGCGAAATATTTTGTAATGCATATGTTGATCATTTGTATCTTTCTACCTCTCTTCTGCTCTTCTTCGCGATAGTTTATCTTTGGTACGCATCCTTCATTATACAATATTTGTTTATAATAACTGTGAGTATAAACTCCTGCATTTCATTAATATAAGAGGCAGTGTAATATTTGTAGCTATAAAAGCTCTTGGGAATTTTAGTCTCCCCGCCTACTACGATTTGCGCAACTTAGAAGCCAACCACAATCAGCAATATATAAAACAACCACAATCAAGAAGAAAGAATACCGAGATTTACGTGGTTCGGTCGCCCAACTTCGACCTACGTCCACGAGGTAACAATACGAGAAATCCACTATGTATCAGGTGTTGGATTTAAATCTAATTAAATCTATTTGTGGGCACATATGATTAATCTGTGTGTATTGCTATCCTTCAGGATAACCCACTAAAGTGATCAATTAATTTAGGTTAATGGGTATTTAAATAAATCATGGGGTTATATGTGCAGATACCAGGTTGTAATTGTAATTTGATGAGGGGCCAAATTGCAAATGTACAACACCTATAAATAAGGGGTTATGGTCCCTAATCTAGGGTTACATTCTCTAATTCTTCTCACCCCCATCAAGAGAGAATTCTTAAGAAAGAGAATCCCTAAGATTAGAAGATCCAAAACCCAACTCAAGTTCAATTCATGGATTCAGGTATTAGCTTCCGCTCTTAATGTTTAATCTCTATGATTTAGTCACGTTTAGATCTAACAAGTGGTATCAGAGCCACCCGTGATTAATTCTTAGGGGTTTAAGTTTCTGAAAAAATTGGGTTTTTTGATCTTAAAATCTCGGTTTGGATTCAAAACTGTTCTCGGATGAACAGTAACTTTTCGAATTTCTTTCGGGTGAACAGTAAAGTTTTTTAATTTTTTGGATTTTTCTTGGATCTGGATCAAGAAAATTTGTTTTTCTTTTTCTTCCGATTCTGGATCTGGTTTTGAAAATAAAATCGAGGAATTTTTGGATTTTTTGGGTTTGGTCTTCGGTCCCGTGCTCCTCGCCGGCGAAGTTTCGCTGGCGGCCTCGCTCTCGACTCCGACGGCGACGACTGCGTCAGGAAACCCTAGGGTTTTGATCTTTGGGTGCAGGAGCAATAGCGACGGCGGTTTCAGTTTGAAACCCAAAGGGTTCGTGCGTGAAAACGTGGCGAAAATTAAGGAGGTGGTTACCTCAAATTTTGGCGAGGCTTGAAAGCTTCAAACGAACTTCGCGTTCGTTCTCAGGTTGAGCCTCGCGCTCAGTTCAAACGAACTTAGTGTTCGTTCTTAGGTTGAGCCTCGCGCTCAACTCAAACGAACCTAGCGTTCGTTCTCAGGTGAGCCTCACGCTCAGTTCTTAATTGAGCCTCGCGCTTAGTTCTCAGGTGAGCCTCGCGCTCAATTCAAGTTGAGCCTCGTGCTCAGTTCTTAGGTGAGCCTCGCGCTCAATTCTAGTCGAACCTCGCGTTCGTTCTCAAGTTGAACATTGCGTTCATTCTCAAGTCGAACTCCGCGTTCATCCTCAGGCGAGCCCTGTGCTCAATCCAAACGAACCTCGCGTTCGTTCTCAAGTTGAACTTCACGTTCATTTTTTAAACGAACATCGCGTTCGTTCTTAGGTGAGTCTTGTACTCAATACAGTCGAACCTCGCGTTCGAAGTCAAGCGAACTTCGTGTTCACTATGGTTAAGCCTCGGCTTTTCATGGGTCCACTTTGGTATACTTAATTTATTAAGTTATGGGCCCTAATTAAGCTATGAGACCCCAATTACGTTTTTTTTTTGGAAATTCAGCTGATTTAAATTAAAACCTTTTAATTTAAATCTAATTTGGTAGTTAATCAATTATTTAATTCAAATATTATGACACTAAGGTATTACAGTTATCTCTCACTCCAATTGATTAATTAAAACAAGAAGTTACCAAAGTAACCTCTCTTGTGTAGATTGTTCATGAGGAATGTGAGATGTTTGTGTGTATGCTTTCATATAAATATTTAATCGGCCCAAAGGAAGGTTAATATTTATTTAGACTGCATACATATCTGCGATGATAAACGTGTGACAATTATAAGGTTTACATGTGAATAATGAATCGATCCAAAGATAGCTTCATTATTTGACATGAGTTATTGTCAATGTTTGATCATTGCAATAAGGTATCACTTACAAGTTAATATTACTGTCCAAAGACTTGATATTAATGTTGTGCCAGATATCTTGAGATGGGATTTGTCATTATTTGAATTTTATTGATTACTAATTACGGTCATTAATGTGAGCGTTTTTGTTTTATTTCAGCTAATGCATCTGCTACAACAATTTCTGCTAACATCAACTCAATTCCCATGCTAAGTGGGACAAACTTCAAGGTTTGGAAAGAGAACATACTAATTGTTCTTGGCTGCATGGATCTTGACTATGCATTAAGAACTGAACAACCCCAACCTCTCAATACGGATAGCACTCCTGATGCAAAGAAGGAGTATGAGAAATGAGAGCGTTCAAATCACATGAGTCTTATGATCATTAAGCGCGACGTTCCGGAAGCCTTCAGGGGCATAGAATCCGAAGGGATTACTAAGGCTAAAGATTTCCTTGCCGAAATTGAGAAGCGTTTTGCAAAAAACGATAAGGTAGAAACAAGCACGCTTTTAGGTCGCTTGATTTTAATGAAGTATAAGGGCAAAGGAAATATCAGGGAGTACATTATGGAAATGTCTCATATTACTTCAAAGCTTAAGGCACTTAAACTCGATCTTTGTGATGAGTTATTTGTGCATCTGGTTTTGTTGTCTCTCCTGCACAATTCAATCAGTTTAAGGTCAGATATAACTGTCAAAAAGAGAAATGGACTCTAAATGAGCTTATTTTATAATGTGTGCAAGAAGAAGACAGGTTGAAGCAAGATAAGACTGAAAGTATTCATTTGGCCTATGCCTCTAAGGATAAGGGCAAGAAAAGAAAGAATGATAATGAAGCTGCTAAGGGTCCAGTTCAGAAAAAACAACATAAGGATAATCAGGGTTGTTTTTTCTGTAACAAGCCTGGACACGTAAAGAAGGATTGTACCAAATATCACGCCTGGCGTGCTAATAAGGGTACGTTCCTTACTTTGGTCTGTTCTGAGGTTAATTTAGCTTCAGTACTTAGAAACACTTGGTGGTTAGACTCTGGTGCTACTACTCACATAAGTGTTTCTATGCAGGGTTGCCTGAGCTACCGAAAGCCAAGTGATGTTGAAAGACACATCTTTGTGGGCGACGGACAATCGGTAGATGTGGAAGCAATTGGGCACTTTAGGTTGTTGTTAGGAACTGGTTCTTATTTGGATTTGAAAGATACTTTTGTAGTACCGTCTTTTAGACGGAATTTGGTTTCTGTTTCTGTATTGGACAAATCAGGTTATTCTTGTTCATTTGGAAACAATCAATTCAGTTTATCTTTTAATTCAAATATTATGGGAACTGGTTACTTGAGTACTTATGACAACCTATATTTGATCGATACAATTGCTTCTTATAATGAATCATTGCATGTGGAATCACGTGGTACTAAGCGTAAATTAAATAAGGAAAATTCGACAACATTATGGCATAAGCGCTTGGGTCATATCTCAAAAGGTAGAGTTGAGCGTCTTGTGTCTGATGGTATTTTGGATTCCCTTGATTTTTCGGACTTCGACGTATGTGTTGAATGTATCAAGGGAAAACAGACCAAAGTTAAGAGATTAGGTGCCAATAGATCTTCGGATGTCTTAGAATTGATACATACGGATATTTGTGGGCCATTCCCTACGGCATCCTGGAATGGTCAACAATATTTTATATCATTCATAGACGATTACTCACGTTATGGGTACCTATATCTCATTCATGAAAAATCTGAGTCTCTGGACATGTTCAAAGCCTATAAAGCTGAAGTTGAAAATCAACTCAACCGAAGAATTAAAACCGTTAGATCTGATCGTGGTGGTGAGTACTACGGCAGATATGATGGTTCAGGTAAACAACGTCCAAGACCATTTGCTAGATACCTAGAGGAATGCGGTATCGTCCCACAGTACACAATGCCGGGTTCACCTAGCATGAATGGTGTAGCTGAAAGACGAAACATGACTCTTAAGGATATGATAAGAAGTATGATTGCTCATTCTTCTTTACCAGAGTCACTCTGGGGAGAAGCACTAAAGACAGCAGCTTACATTCTGAACAGAGTGCCAAGTAAAGCAGTTGCTAAAACACCTTATGAACTTTGGACTGGTCGAAAACATCAGGGAGAACTACAAGAGGAACTACTCAACTATCATCTCTCAATCTCTCAACCTCACATAAATAGTCAACTCTCATAATATCTCCGAAGCCCTCTCATTACAATCTTTTGAACGGACAAAGACTGCGAAACTCTCTCAATGATGTAATCTTTTGCACAGACAAAGACTACGAAATCCTCGCCTCTCGCACAATATTCTTGAATCAGGTTACGATCTCTGCTAACCTTAGATTACAAGAATATTGACTCTCTCTCATATGCTTGGTTTTTCCTCCAACAATAGAAATATATATAGGAAAACCAAAACCATGTCTCTAGCCTAACTTCCTAATTAGAATAGGATTCAAACTCTTAATTATGATGAGACACAATCTCCTAATCATGATAGATCTCTAACCCTATCTAATTCTCATGAAGTTATACAAAGAATCAAAGACGTAATCCCAACAATCTTCACCTTGAATTTGATTCCCGAACTCCCTTGAAGATATATCATCGCTGTCTTGAAACTTTACCTTTCCTGTTAACGTCTTCTATTCCTTCCGCACTTCAAATCGAAGCACCTGCACTCCAACTGAATGCCCCTATGACCCTTATTTTCATCTGTCTCGCTATGGCGCCTCCACCTCTCTTGTGTACATCAAGAGATCTTCGCCGCTTCTAGCATTAGAAGCAAATCAACCATGCTTCTCCTCCCGAACTAAACTTGACAATAGCCTTCCCCCACTTGCTGTCATAGTACTCCACCTGCATCGCTCGTCTCGAATCATATCGGTGCACCTCTCCTACTCCACACTACGAGCTAGATGCCTCCATCTCCTCTATCACTTAGCTTGGACTGAATATGAGCGCTCATCGTCTTCAAGTCCAATGCCACCATCTCCATCAGCATGTGTGTCACTCAATCGTTCTTGCTTACAAGCTTTACCTAATCTGACACTATCCTCCTCGAGTATACACACCAACCAACTATTGCTCCTGCGATGACTCTGAATAATTATATGCTGATAACTCTACTGTTA
Organism: Asparagus kiusianus; assembly: GCA_022839385.1. Classification (NCBI taxonomy): domain Eukaryota; kingdom Viridiplantae; phylum Streptophyta; class Magnoliopsida; order Asparagales; family Asparagaceae; genus Asparagus; species Asparagus kiusianus. The sequence goes on along the minus strand of BQKN01067011.1, from coordinate 9,878 downwards.
GAATCATATCTGATTCTCTACGCCAGTCTCATCTGTCGCATACTCGTTTGCCCTATCTGCCATCAAATCTGTCTCGTCATCACCATCAGAAATTTTCAGCACTTTCTGATCAATCTGACAAAATCTGAATAATCAAACCCTCTCATCGTGTTCAGAGCACTCTAAAACTTAGGGATCAACTCCTGGATCACTGAAATCAACCTCTGATTCACTAATCTATCGGCAAAACTATCTGGACCATCCGATGTGCATCCACAACACCAAACACCAAACAAAACTCCACATTAGATCAGCAGGCCGTAATTACACAATCAGATCACGTGAACTACTTCTCATAATTCTTTCACGTGGACTTCACTGGCTAAATTTTCTTTTCTTCCCACATGTGTGAATCTCCTCACGTGCTGCTACTTTTTCGACTCTTGCACGCGAACGAACAAACCAAAAACCACCTATGTTACCGCTCTTGCCGTCGCCCGCTCTTGCTACCACCCAGCCTTCCTTTTTTCTTTTTCTTCATCTTAATTCTTGTAACGCTGATCTTCAATCTTGCACGACGTCGTCTTCTAGCATGCGAACTCGCTCCCGGATCCATCATCATGGCTCTGATACCACTTGCTGGGAATTTTAGTCTCCCAGCATACTACGATTTGCGCAACTTGGAAGCCAATCACAATCATCAAGATATAAAACAACCACAATCAAGAAGAAAGAACACCGAGATTTACGTGGTTCGGTCGACCAATATCGACCTACGTCTACGGGGTAACAATACGAGAAATCCACTATGTATCAGGGAGAACTGCAAGAGGAACTACTCAACTCTCGTCTCTCAATCTCTCAACCTCACATAAATAGTCAACTCTCATAATATCTCCGTAGCCCTCTCATTACAATCTTTTGAACGGACAAAGACTGCGAAACTCTCTCCCAATGATGTAATCTTTTGCACGGACAAAAACTACGAAACTCTCGCCTCTCGCACAATATTCTTGAATCAGATTACGCTCTCTGCTTACCTTAGATTGCAAGAATATTGACTCTCTCTCTCATCTGTTTGGTTTTTCCTCCAACAATAGAAGAATATATATAGGGAAACCAAAACTACATCTCTAGCCTAACTTTCTAATTAGAATAGGATTCAAACTCCTAATCATGTTGAGACTCAATCTCCTAATCATAATAGATCTCTATCCCTATCTAATTCTAATGAAATTATATAAAGAATCAAAGACATAATCTCAACAAAAACAAAATGCATGTTAGGGGAAATTTGCACCCCCTCCCCCTCCCCATCCCATGAATTTAAATATGCGCGTCCCTGACGTTTTCACCGAGGCTAAAAACTCCTTCCACCCAAACGAACCAGCTTCCACCCCCTAATCCCATTTCAACTTTTGAAGTTCCCAAAAGCTATGACCGAAACAATCTTTACTCAAACTAATAAAATAAAAAAAACTCAGACCAATTGCCCTTCATATTAATGCTCTAATTGTCCTCGACTCGCGGTCTTGATTGCATTGATTCAACTAAAACAATGTAGAGAAACCCTTCCCTCTTCTAACCGTACAAGAGATCTTCACTTGATAACTAAACAGTTCAAAATTTTAAATTTCTCGATAGATTCACTAATGCGTTACGAACATTAGAATATCCAAGTAACACCTATATGCGTACGCCTACGGATGTCTTGAGAGCACAAAGATACAAATATCTAGTCAATTTAAAAGTTGAGAAGCGTAGAAAGCAATGGTGGGGGTGGGTAGTGGGGGGGGGGGGGCGTGGGGTTAAAAAGAAAGCAGAGTTTCCTCTCTTTTCAAACACGCACTACAGTGACACAACTTGAAATCTCAACGGGCCAAAAGGTCAACCGACATGTTGTTTGTTTCTCGGTTCCGCTGCTCCGTGCCGTAACGAGCCAGCCGCTAAAAAGGCGACACCCCATTTGAATCCTCGCTCTCTTTCTCTCTCTCTCGATGTCAGTACAAAACCCAGCTCTCTCTCTCTCTCGTCTCTGATCTTGGACTAATAAACATCATTAATTATGCTAGTAGTCATTTAATCACTTCGCTTTGCTCATCGTCGCGTTGGTAGTCGTGGAGGCTTTGTTCTTTCTCGGCACGCATTTCGCACGTGCATCGTTGATTTCCTTTATTACAGCTTTTCCCGCCTTTTGAGACCCCCTGCTGCAATGATTCCCCATCAAAATAATGCCATCAACGCATTAATCGATAAATAAACAGAGTTGGGGAAATGAAATTGGTTTTGCTGACCCAAAATATGAGACCAACAATGATAGCCAGGTCATTATGCAATAGAAAGGAGATACTTCACATGTCTCATTATTGGTCTCATATTTTAGATCATTAAGACATTTTTCCATGATCAAAATATGTTAAAATATTTTAAAATTTTATTTTCTAAAGAGATTACTTTAGGATATCACATCAATGATTTGAATTCTAAATTTCACCATCCGAATTTTAAATTCGGGCCGATAGTATTTAGCACGCTGAATATTTATTAACAACAGCATAGCTCAACTCCATGCAGAAACTGAATTTAAAAAACCGACAACTGAATTTTTTAATTTGACCTATGATTTTAACATTTGCTTAATATTTTTAAAAACCTCAAATATCCATGAAAATTAACTCCAAAAAATAAAATAAAATAAAATATTACCTATAGTCGAAAGAATACGATCTCTTTTGCAGCGAAAAGACGGAAGAATCCCCGTCATCACCATCGCTATCAGCTTTCTTCTTCGCCTCAACCAAGCTCCCGCTAAAGCAACCCTCCTTCCCTCCGACCGAAGAGCCCGAATCCGAACCTCCACGTGTCAGAACGGCCGCGCCGCCCCTCGTCATCGACGCCGACCCGCACGAAACGATCTGCATCAGGACCTCAGAAGCCCGGAACCTCCCGCTGCCGACCGCCCGGTCCTCCGATCCGGCGGCGACCGATCGCTCGTCCGATCTGACCGCCGCCTCCGAGCTCGACGTCGACGGGGGCGGCGGGGACCTCTCGTTCTCTGTCCCGATCTCGATCTCGATCTCCTCTCTATCGAGAACCAATTTGCTCCTAATTTTCTTTTCCTCGGTCTGAGTCGAGGCGTCAGCGATGAGATCGGACCTGGAGACTTTATACTCGTTGAGATCGAAGGAGTTCCATGGAGACTTCTTATTCTTCTTCTTCCTTTCAACGTCAGGAGCTCGATCGGAGCCGGTGGAGGAGGAGGAGGAGGAATCTCGAGATATCGAGCGCGACGAGAGGTCCAGCAGCGGGAGCTCGGATCCCTTGAGCACGTACTCGAGGCCGTGAGCAGGGTAGATGAAATCATCGTCGCTCAGATCTTGCCACACGAATCCATTCTTGTAGCTCCTGAGCGAGCGGTTACGAGGTCAGATTGATGGAAATTTTGAAAATAATTTAAACAAAAACGTATTCTTAATTATTCAAGACAGATATTATTAATTGGTTTATTACAACAACAAAAAAACCTCAAAAAATTAACCTTTTGGAGGACCAAGAGTACATGCTTGCCATTCCTCTCCCTCTCAGAGCATTAAGACGATTGATGACGTCTGAGGTTAAGGATCAGCAAAGATTGAACAAATCTTTTTTGTTAGATTAGATTAAGTACACTTCAATTGATGAAAAAAGTTATTACCTTTGAGATAGAGGCCATGGCTTGAGGAGAGAGGGACCTCCATGAAATGGGGGTGCTCTAAATGCCCGTTTCTCGAGAGGTAGTAGACGACCGCGACTCTTCTCCCTGGCTTCTTTGAGCTCGTGGGCTCGATCCAAACCATCCTCCTCTCTGGGCTGATGATCCCTGCCTCTGCTCTCCTTCTTGATTGGATCGCCATTAGAGTTTTTTTTTTTTTTTTTTTTTTTTTTTGGGGGGAAATAAAAAAAAAAAAAAAAAAAGAAACTCTAGATTTGTTTATAAAGACCGGCGGAAGACAAAGTTGAAATAGCGTGGTGGTTTTGAGAGCGGGACTCGGATTCAAATACGGAGATGCTGGGGACAAGGGGGGAAGTGACAAATTGGAAAGCCCGGGGGCTTTAGCTGTGACATGTGAAATGACAGATATGCCCTCGATCGAGTCCGGCTATTTAGATGCTGTTCCGTGGATAGGCTTGTAGATTCGGTGGAGAGGTAATTTGTTGAAGGGGTTTTTAGATATTTTAGTCCCATGGATCTTGAATGTTTTGAAGTTAGGGCGCACATCATTTGGTTTGTTAAAAGTCGTTTCAAATAATTTAGCGTTTTTCTCACATTGGTACCCCAAATCTGTAAGCTCTCTTAAATAAGTTCCTCTAATTTAAAAATTGGTAATTTAACTCTATATTAACTAAATTACATTATTTTTTATAGTTTGCCATCATCTTCCCTTAAACAGTTATGTCTAATACCTTAGTACTAGTAAGAGGGTGCAATATAGCAAGCACAGAAAGGGTAGGACAAGAAAATACAGGAGGAAAAATGTCTATGGAAAAGAGTGATCAAAACATATAAGACTAATGAAATCTAGTTAATTTGGAGTTAAGTTAATAGTTTTTAACGCAAGAGAACTTACAGATTTAGGTGACATATTTAAAATATATGACATGTGGACTTATATATTTAAGAAAAGTTATTAAATTTGGAGGACATATTTAAAACATACCCATTTCGGAGACTATTTAAAAATATATTTAGATTAGGGGGTCAATATAAGAAAACATAATATTTTAAATTACTGTTAGGATGCGTTTGGTTCTCATTTTTTTTTTTTGTTGAATCCCTACCACAGTGTCAGAAACATGTCAGATTTCACCCCAAAACAGCTTTTTTGGAGCGGGGTGAAACCTGCCACAGATGCCCCTTAGTTCCTCTAATTCTTATAAATGGATTCAAATTAACTTTCTTAGTATAGAATGCCAACTTTGACGTGAGAATTGAATACCCTAATAGCAATCTCAATAATTTGAGCCGTTAATTTCAAAATATTGAAGATGCAAAACGTAACAGTAAAAAAAAAACCCCTTTATTAGAAGTTCGAGGCGGAAGCATGGTCAGCTGCTCTGCTCCGTGCAAAGTGGGGTTGACTCATAGATGAAGGGAGCTTTTTCACAGAAAGTTGTCAATTTAAGATTTTTTTAGTGATACAGATGCTAATGATTTCTTCTTTAAAAGTCAAGACTTTATTTTACTTTTGTCGGAAAAAGTTACAATCTTGTCAAGTAGCAATAATATCGATCATTTAGCTCTCCGAGCTTATCAAACGTAATGAATAGAATGAGAACGAAGGGAACCATACAATCTTGTTTTCAGGTGTATTTGATTAGTTTGAAAAACAATGAATTTCTAATTTTATGTTTTTTCTAATCATATTTGTTGGAGCTATAATTTGCTGTTTAGCAAGTTAAATTGTTAAAGTTAACTCATACTGTTATGGTGTTCTCATTCACCCGAGTACAACTCAGTGCCAAGCAACGGACAAATGTACTTCTGCATGCTATGCCCCAATCAACTTGAGGGCCAAAGACTAGTAGGGACGACAACTCAGTCGACTTGTCGAGTCGACACCCCCTCATATCGACTCGAAAGGCAGTACTTGTCAGTTGTCGCCCCCTTTGTCGAAGACGACTCACCACGAGTTCACTCAACCATTTGCCAGACGCCTCGTGAAGACGACTCGAAAGGCGTTACTTTTCGGCGAAGCTAAAGGACAACTTCTGTCTCGAGTCTATCCTCGCTGGCAACGTGTCAACATCGCATTTAATACACGTCAGGCACATCATGCCTCTCGCCACGATAGTCTTCATGACTCATCGGACCACGTGGGTATTACCATGCCGCCCATCACTTCTCGTTTAATGCCGAAGTGATTCATCCCCCACTGGCCAGCCGACACCTGTAAAACATGTGTTGACGCAGCCGTCAGCCAACACTTCATCGCCGCCTCTCAGTGCTCGGCGAAGTGACCGATCTACCATTATACCCTAGGTATAAATACAGGTACTATTCTATCTTAAAGAGGACTTTTTCGAACTTCTTCTAAAATCGGTTCACAAAATCTGATCCCGAAGCAGACATATTGCACAGACAAGAACACACACGGTTCTTATTTACCTCACTCAAGTCCATCAGCTAACTTGATCGTCGGAGGTGCAACGGGGGAACCAAACCCCTTCCTCTCACGAATTTCTATACGTGCAGATTTTTCAGATACCATATTCAAAGAATCAGACATAAAGTCGAGAAAGAAAACGACCCCTCATCAATCCCCAACAGACTCATCTAAACACGGATACATATTGACTGTGTGATCACTAGTACATCAACACATACAATCTTGTTTTCAGGGGTATTTGATTCGTTTGGAAAACAATGTACTTCTAATTTTATGTTTTTTTCCAATCATACTTGTGGGAGCTATAATTTGCTGTTTAGCAAGTTAAAACTGTTAAAAATAACTTAATTGTTATTTATGTAACTTTTTATTTATTTACAACCAAAAAAACTCAATCGAGTCAAAGCTGTTTATTCTTAAGGGTTTATTATTAGTAGTAGAAACCGTCTTAATAATAAGGTAATTATACAGAATCTATTCAATGTCAATTTATAAATAAATCATTTTTAAAGTGAATCTTTGTTGTAATTAAACCACCTCCCGACCAAATTTTCAACCAAAAAAACTTTAAAAGCATTAACAAAATGAGTTAGGTGCTTTGAATGAGAGTTTTCAAAAAGTAACCTGAATTTTGAGTATTAAAAAAAAGAAAATAAGAAGAAGGAGAAGAAAAGACTAGGAGGTGGTTGATTGTCATACAAACCCACTTTTAAGGTGGTTTATATAATTGACATTGAAGACGTGGTTTCTTTATAACCATCTTCAGTGGCGAATCCAGAACTTCTGAAAATAGCGTTACCATATAATGAATAATCAAAAAAATTTCAAATTAATTATATTTAAAAAATGATCATGATTTTATAGTCAATAAGGACACTATGAATCTTTTTGGCCAATGCTTAAGGTAATAAGTGGTGTAAAATGCGAAAAAATTTCATACGAATAGAATAGTCTAACAACTTACCATTGAACTAAATGGGTAATAAGCAGGGCATGAATTATAAAATTATGGATCTTACCAAATAGTTAACAACTTACCATGGTTGAGACTTGAAATGGTGAGTTGTTAACTATACACTTGAGGTGTGAAATGATAACATGTTTGATGTATGAAATAGTATAAATACATGAATGTTAATAAGTTGTATATAATCTATTTCTGCCATTGAAGTTAATATTCTACCCCACTTATTACCTAAAAACATCATAATTACCCATCATACTTGGAGGGAGTGGTGTCATGTGGTGTCACATGACACCACTTCCTCCTATGTAGATCCGCCAATGACCACACCTTATTCTTAAGGTGGTTTCTAAGGGGCTGTTTGGTTTTTTCCTAAAAAACCAAAAAATAGAAATGGAAACCAAGAAAACTCAAAGAGTATAATTTCACACATTTTCATCCCTAAAACTCACCCACAACATCTAATAAAATATTATTTTTATCCAACAACTCATCCATCACATCTAATAAAATATTATTTTCATCCAATAACTCATCCATCACATCCACCACATCTAATAAAATATTATTTTCATCAACAACATCACTCAACTCATCTCATCTCATATTTAAAAATTACTCACATCATCCAATAAGATTGTAACAATTCATCTCATCTCATTAACATTTCATTTCTTTGTTTTCCTCCCCAAAAGCTAGGAAAATAATTTCCTTAAGTGTGGGTCACATCATCTAATAATATAATGACAACTCATCTCATCTCATATATTTTCTTATTTTTAAGAAATAACCAAGCAAAAGAAAACAACCTATTACAAGAAATAGGTTTCTTATAATTTATTTCATTATTTTTTTCGCCAACCAAACAATATCAAAACAAGTTTTCTTAAAAAATCACCCACATCATCCTATGATAAGGTGACAACTCATCTTCATTTCTTTGATTTCCTTCTTTTTTTAGCAAACCAAACACTCCCAAAACAATTCTTTGATTTAATAGTTTTCCATTTCTTTGATTTTCAATTTTTTTTAAGCAAACAAACAGGCCCTAAGAAGAAACCTTATTCTTAAGGAAGAAATATTAATGAGGTGGACGCCAAGCAAATTCTTTGCAGTTTTGATATCAACTTTTGATGAAGGGATTTCATACATCAAGTACACTCCAGTAAACATGGGAAGAAACAAAATAATTCAAGCGGAAAATCGGTTGATCCATCAAATTCACCAATGGAAAAGTACAGCAATAAGGGAGAAAAACCACAAGATCCTGTAGATTATACTTACTTCATCCACTATATTTTTTGCTGTTGGTACTATAATGATTCTCAGTAATCAACAGTTTCTCAATATTTTAAAATATTTTAAAAAAGAAAGCAAGTTATACTAGGAAACAATAATGTCAAACACAATAAACCTTCCATCTAAGCTAATAAGTAAATCCCAAACTCTAGCAATTCTAAAAGAAATGGACTAACAGTTCCACATGAGCACGCACCATCTCCAACCCTAGAAAATACAAAAAAATTTACTTTCATTCAAATCGAAGCAAAATTGAAAAAATGCATAGGGTATTTATTACTCATGAAACTTACACAGCTTCTTTTTTTTACATTCTTTCAAAATAAACCAAAATTGAACAAAAATTATTAGTTATAACCCATGAAAAATGAAAAATATAAAATTTGAAGTTCACACAATAAATTTTCATTCTTTTGAAACGATAAAAAACTGTCAAAAACCATGGATTATAGCTCATAAAAATCACGAATTTGGATGTACATATAAAAAATTTACTTTCATTCAAGATGAACTTAAATTAACAAAAACCGAGAGTTATAGCTCATGAAATGAATTTTGATACACATAATTTATTTACATGTGCTTTCTGAAAGCAAACGAAACATAAAATAAATATCGTAACTGAAAAGGGATAGAAGATCATGGACTGCAGTTGTCGTTCAAAAGCAAATGGTTTGACAGGACATTTTGGAACAGTCTTAAAAACCAATCATCTAACGACTTGACAATGATCAGTTGTTAAAGCCAAACTTCTTACAGTCACAGTTCAGCCTATCTATTATTCCTCTCAGAATTACTCATGCATTGATATTGTTTCTGATCATAGTGCAGACTGTGTAGCATTCTTCTTCTCTTTCTCTGGATTAGGTAAGTCTCACCTTTCATGAACTAATCAAATCTAGCTTTATAAAGAGACATAAACCACAGAGAACTTCTCAGCTTTGCAGAAAATATTGCAGATAACCAATGGTGGTTGCAAGAAATATTAGTTACCTGTCTTTCAAGAAGCTGATTGTAAGCTCCCTTTTGTAGAGAGATCTGCCCCTGCCTTCCCATTACCATACACTTGATACGTGTAAGGGTGAGCTCGCATCTGGAGATACAGCATCTATAACTCGATCATTCTCATACTTATATCTAAATAAATAAGGTAAACTTTCTGTCAACTAGACAACTGAATAAGATGACCTATAATAACTGAACAAACATTAAAATGGCTTCAAGAATAAACTACAGTGCATGCATCCCCATACTGGAACATTGGTTACTTATAAACAATGTCATGTCCGTGCATAGAACACTGAGATCTTTTTGTTGTGGTCAATGTACTACATACCGTCAATCTCAACTTGTTTATCCAAGATAAACAAGTATTGGGAATTTAACTAAATAAAAACCACAAGAAAAATCCCTATTGTTCTATTTATGTAGAAGCAGTTTGGGCCTGTTCTTGGTTGTACGACTAAAAGTTGTGTAACTGATACTGCAGA
>BQKN01067006.1:0-46308 GCA_022839385.1 Asparagus kiusianus | reverse complement strand
TCATTCACCCCCTTCCATTTCCTTAGTGCTGCCCATTAGCGGTGACCACTAAGAAGAGCTAGTGTCTCGTTTTAGCCGAGACATAAGCTTATAACTTCTAGATCTCACGCGGATCGACGAAGTTCTGTTTCTATATCCCTTCGCGGATAGACGAAACTCTGCCGGATTATACCGGAAAGGATCTTGAAGAGTCGGCGGTCCACGGATATCGACGTCCCCGTCACAGGCCAACAACCCACGCAAGCGAGACCGTACCAAACCGGGCTCTCGTGTTTATTTTCGATAAAGTTGTAATATCTCTTGTTTTCATTTAAACTCTGTTGTAACGATTGAAGTTGTAACAGATACCAAAGCAATGAAAACAGCAACTTTTGAAGGAAACAGGGTTATCCTTAAGAATATCACGCATGGCACTCTCCAGGAACTTCCCGTGGAAGAAAGGAAATAGTTTAGACTCATATACCTATTGGAGTATCAAGGAGCAGTTTAACCTCTTATACCGTTCGGAGGATTGAGAAGCGGTTTATACTCATATATTCTTCGGAGTCTTAAGAAGCAGTTATATTCTTATACTTATCGGAGTGGTGCCGTTCTCAACTGGCTTACTCTAGCGTTATAACGTCGGCTTCAACCAAGGTCTGGATACTATTTTTTAAAGTAAAGCAGGCCTTGGTGGGATGAAGGATCCTCCTGTGGTATGCGCAGTACTTCGGATCCGTAGTATTGTCAGCTTCCTCCTGATTCGTGATCGGTGGCAGCTTGATCTTGTTATTTTTAAGGAGTGATTCGAAGATGGCTGGTGTTCGTGGGAAAAATCGTGTCTTTCTTCATTGATTCCATTGCACTCTCAATAACTGTTTATTGGTTACAAAGATCCGGTCTTTTTATAAGATCCGGTTACAACAAAAATCAAAATAAAAGAAAAGAAAGATTACAACTTTTTCTCTTGTTTGTCGAACAAATCACGAGCTCCTGTTTTACGGTCGCTCGCTTGCGTGGGTTGTTTGCCTGCGCCGGGGTTTATCCGTGGACCACCGCGAGATCTAGATCCGGTCGGATCTACGCAGTATAACGGGTATTATTTCACCAAGGAAATAATAGCCGGAGGGATTGTTTCACCAAGGAAACAATCGCTCAAATCTCGGGATCAAAGACCAAGTTTTGATCCGGAGTATATCGATGTAGATCTAAGATCCGGTCCTCTCGAACACCTGCCTTATTTGGCGTTGACGATCGCCGAGCACCAGATCTGGATGAGCAAGTCCTTGACGTCCCAAAGTTTGAATCTTTTTAAGTTTGGAGCTTCGAATCCTGCAGGGCTTCGCCTCTCTCCAAAAATTCCAACCTTCTCAAATGAACAACCCCCTCTCCTATTTATAGCTAAGCGTCACTGTGCCCTTGCACGTGTGGCCAACACACACAAGAGGGGGGGAGCCGGCCACCTCAAGGTGGCTCAGCTCATGCCGAGCCACCCTGAGGTGGCTCGGCCTTGGCCTAGCCACCCTAGGGTGGCTCGGCCACCGAGCCACCTTAGGGTGGCTCGGCTTGGGCCGAGCCACCTTGGGGTGGCTCGGTTTCGGCCGAGTCCCCTCGGGTGTTGTTCGTTTCGGTCTTTTCCGCTGTTTCCGGTTTGTGGTTGACTTGGTTTGGAATCGATTTGTTGACTTGATTCCCGATCTGGCAATAAATCCATTTCTGAGTTCGAGTCCGAAGCTGATCTTGATTCGATCGCGATTCATCCGAGTCCGTTCTTGGTTGGACGACTCATTGACTCCCCGAACCGTTGGATTGATTCCGCACGCGAATGCATTCTGTTGATCGCGTGCAATTTGTTGACCTTGCCGCCTCGTCAATCGATGGTTCGTTGATTTGTCAATTCCCCGTGTCAAGCTGTGCGAAGGGACCCATAGGCAATTTTATACGCCTACAGATACCCCCTCCAAAGTATTTTAGTCTCGTTCTTTTATAGAAGAGTCTGGAATACTTTGGATGTGATTGTCCCAACCTTTAGTCGGTGTAACGGGACTTTGGAATGGCTTCTGTTCTGGATTCCTTCAATTCCTTCAGGCTATTCGGTGCTTTGTCGAATGTCTGTAAGGATTCCGGTGTTGCATTTATTGTCTGACCGTTGTCAAAATTTTGAACTTGAAGTCGATTCTTGATTTCTTGACTTTTTAGCTCGAGTTGGTTGCTTCAACATAGAACTGATCATCGATTGACGGCATTGTCCGGCGTTTGAGCTTCATTACGACGCGTTGTCCGGCGTCCAGGCTTCATTGCGACGTATTGTTCGACGTCCGACACAATTTATACTCGTACGTCTTCTGGAGTATACACAGTTTAAGCTCTTAAGGTATTGGAGCGTGGCAGATACTTGAGTCACGAGACCAATTCATAAAATTGATGCGTCAATGACTCGTATTTATAGAATTTTTGGCAAATTCTCAGCCATCAACGGGTTTGATGTGCCTTTACCGACTACCGTTTGAGTCGGGCTAGCATGCGGATTGTTTAAGTCCGTTCCGCATGTGACGTTGTGCTAAAAGAGTTAACCCTTTTAGTGCTACGATATTGAATACGTAGACTTCGTCTTTCTCCCGTGAAAAGACTAAACAGTAACGTGTATGAGACGTTGACTTAGGATTTTTGGCAAATCCTCAGCCTTCAATGGATTTGACGTGCTCTTACCGATTACCGTTTGAATCGGGCTTACATGCGAATTGTTTTAATCCGTTCCGCATGTGACGTTGTGCTAAAGGAATGAACTCCCTTAGACTTTGTGCTATGATGTTGAATACATAGACTTTACCATTTGTTACGGGAATAGGTTACCCGGCGACGCGTGTTAGGCGTTGACTTTAGGATTTTTGGCTAACCCCAGCCTTCAATGGATTTGATTAACCTTTACCGACTACCGTTTGAGTCGGGCTAGCATGCGGATTGTCTAACTCCGTTCCGCATGTTACGTTGTGCTAAGAGGGTGAATCCTCTAAGACTTTGTGCTACGACTTTGAATACGTAGACTTCGCCGTTGTTATGGGAATAGGCTACCCAGCAACGTGTATTAGACGTTGACTTATCCCTACTTAGGCTTCGGGATAAAGGTCCGCAGAATCGGATTCTGGTGTCTTCTTCAATCGGTGAAAGACTAAACCGGCGATGCATGTTAGGCGTCGGTATATCCTTTCTTAGGATTCAGGATGAAATTCCCCATGCGTATAAGGCATGGATTTTGGCGTTATTAATAACAACCTGCCACAATGTTGAATATGTGAGTGAGTGTTCTTTTTAACGGTTAAGAACTAACCGGCGGTGCGTGTTAGGCGCCGACTTATCCTTTCTTAGGTTTCAGGATAAAATACCCCAGAATCGAACTCTGGTGTCTTCTTCTACGGAGAAAGACTAAACCGGCAGCGCGTGTTAGGCGCAGACTTATCCCTGCTTAGGTTTCGGGATAAAATACCTAGAATGAATCCAAAATTCTTGGAAAATGAATTGTGTGGGAAGGAAGAATTTTATATTCTATTCCCTAAACAAAGAAGGAAAGGAAACTCGAGGTGGGATCTCCACCCCCAGAATTCGGAAAGGTGAAACTAAGAGTGGGATCTCCACTCCGAGAATCGAAAAGAATCGGATAACCCTAACTGTCAGAAGGTTTGATTACCGAACTAAAGATGAATCTCTCGTTTATCGAGAATGAATTGTGGTTTTGGTCCTAACTGTATGAAGGTTTGACCAAACTGGAGCTTGAGATGACCCTAACTGTAGGAAGGTTTGATCACTCGATTTGAAAGCGGACCTCTCGTTCATTGGAGGAATCGAGAGGGGATTTTGGTTGTGGTCCTAACTGTAGGAAGGTTTGACCAAGTGGGGGGGGGTTTAAAATGATCCTAATTGTAAGAAGGTTTGATCACTCGATTTGTGGGCCTCTCGTTCATTGAAGGAATCGAGAGGGGATTTTGGTTTTGGCCCTAACTGTAGGAAGGTTTGACCAAGCGGGGGGTTTAAAACGATCCTAATTGTAAGAAGGTTTGATCACTCGATTTGTGGGCCTCTCGTTCATTGAAAGAATCGAGAGGGGATTTTGGTTTTGGCCCTAACTGTAGGAAGGTTTGACCAAGTAAAAAGCGAGAGTGAGAGTACAAATTACTGTAAGAATGTTGATTCGTACAAATCACTCAAAGGGGGTATTCTTGGTGTTAAGTTATAAGGACTTAACACAAAGGGGTTTGACAATTCGTCAAGGATTGATATCAAAATTCCAAGTATTATATCCGGACTCTAACAATAGGAGTGTTGAGTGCACAGATACATCAAAAGTTTGAGTGGATTTAACCGAAAGGAATTTTAGTGGACCCACCGTCAATTAGTTTGATCAGTGGGGGATTCTGTGGTGGAGACTATGAGTCGTCAAACACCAATGAGAGTTTTGTGAGGGAAAATTGATCCAATGAAGTGATCAGATTTCATCTCAGCAAAAGAGTGTTCGGAAATTAGGAGTTTAGTGTTTATCACTTTATTCATCATGACCGGGTTATCCCTAAGAATATTACATTTAACATTCTTTCGGGAACTTCCCGTTACATGAATTATCCACCCCCAGCTTTCTTTGCAAAACTGGGTGTATCATTGTATCAGCTGCATGATTGGGTTATCCTTAATAATACCCCGCATGGCATTCTCCAGGAACTTCCTGTGGAAATAGTTTAGACTCATATACCTATTGGAGTATCAGGGAGCAGTTTAACCACTTATACCGGTCGGAGGATTGAGAAGAAGTTTATACTCGTATACTCTTCGGAGTTGCAGGAAGCAGTTTATACTCTTATACCGGTCGGAGTATTGAGAAGCAGTTTATACTCGTATACTCTTCGGAGTGGCAGGAAGCAGTTTATACTCTTATACCGGTCAGAGTTATGCCGTTTTCAACTGGCTCACTCTAGCGTTATGACACCAGCTTCAACCAAGGTTTGGATGCTATTCTTGAGTGTAAAGCACGCCTTAGTTGGGTGAAGGATCCTCCTGTGATACGCACAGTACTTTGGATCCGCAGTATTGTCAGCTTCCTCCTGATTCGTGATCGGTGGGAGCTTGATCTTGTTATTGTCAAGGAGGGATTTGAAGATGGCTGGAACATCTTCGTCCTTGAAGGAGTACTCTTTTTGAGGCCTCTGATCCGAAGTCTTTTGCTGCCTCCGGGACTGCTGTTGCGATGTTTGATTAGCATCGACAGTCGTTGCGGGTGTCTTGCCCTTACCACGGGAGGCGAAGTTCGAGTTCGAAGGATTTGTCGTTGATTGACTCCTCTCGGCCTTCTTCCTTCGGAGGAAGCGTTCGGCTTGTTCCCCTCGGACCTTCAAGTCTTTCCAAGTATTGGACGGTGCTGTCCCCATTGCTTCCAACACGTCCAATGCGAGGTTGTTGTGGAAAGTTTGGAGAATGAATTCCTCGGTGATCGGGTCCCGGCAATTCAACGCTTTGTTCCGGAACCTCTTAACGAAGGTTTCGACCGGTTCCCCGTCCTTTTGTTTCTCGTCGAGCAACGTTCCGATGGATATCTCGATGTCGTCGTCGAAGAAGTTAGCGAGGAATTTTGTCTCCATGTCGTCCCAGCTATTCACGCTTCCTGGCTTGAGGCGGCGATACCAATCGAAGGCGGCTCCGCGAAGAGTGCCAATGAATGACCGCACCATCAGAGGCTCATTGCCGGAGATAACACCCAGGTGCGATTTGAAGTAAATCAAATGCTGAGTGGGGGAACCCTTCCCATCGAACGGCGTGAAGTTGATTAGACTAAACTTCGCCGGATAGGGGATTGATTCCCACTCTCTTGGGTATGGACAAGGAATGCCCGTTTTCTTCACCTCTTGAGCGGAAATCAACGTATTGATTTTGCTCTCGAGGTTTTTGATCTTCAAGTTTTCACTTGTATCTTCGTTGGCATCCTCGTTACCACCCCCTGCATTGACGAGAGGGTTATTGGCGTCACGAGTTTCATTTGCACCTGTGTCCTCATCTTCCAGATTGTTCTGGTTATGACGACTTGGTTCGCCTTGTTGGTTCCTTAATGCCTGGATTTGTTGCTCATGCATCTCTCTCATAGTCTGCATGGCCATCTGCATCTCGAGCCTGAAGCTCTCTTGTTGTTTGGCCATAGCATCTTCGAGCATCTTGGCCACTTGTTCCGCGCTTATCATGAATGACTCGCGGGGTTCTCCTTCGCTGGACACGGTGTTGTCAGACACAACTGCAGAGCAAGCATCCGATTCCTCATCTTCTGAAGGTGGTCTTATCCGAACCCTACCATAAGTTCCTCGTGCGATGGCTCCGGACTGCAGATGGGTTAGATGCCGGGATGCTTTCATAATCGACTCGAGATCATCCCGTGTCGATGTCCTTTTGCTGGTCATATTAGCGGTGACCCTCGAAAATTCTCTGTTTTCAACCACCGCTCTTCTTCGTCGGAAACGCCTGGGCCTTGGCTTTGGGGTTTCAGTGCTGAGCCTCTCGAAAACCGAAACTCTTTTGGGGACCGTCTTGATGCAGTTACATTCAGACAATACCGCCCGAATGAGTTTGGAACAGGGGCATTGAGTTTCGAGCCTATGAGGACTTCTCTTTCTGGCTCTGCTCGTACCCCCAGCATGATAGTACAGCTCGTCCGTATGAAAGTCGGAGCAACCTATCGTGTGTTGGTACAATCTCTCAGGTATAACGTCATCGTCATCGGACGACAACGTTTCCTTCTGAGGGCGAATTGTTTTCTTTGGGCTTTCAAAAGTTACGCGCCTCGAAACATGCCTTTGTGGGCGTGTGTTCTCAGCAGACTCTTAGACTTCGATGCGCAAATTGGTGCGCACAACTGCTTTGAACTCCCTGTCATGCTGAGAATGACGACGACCCCCAGCATGTTGAGCCGTTCGGGGCTTCTTCATCGGGCCCAAACGTTCTTGAACTGGAGCTTTGCATCGTCCATCGGGAAGTGGGCTGAGGCGCTCCAAAACTGACTTCTTTCTCCGGGATGATTCTGCGTGACCTCCCGGAGTGGCCTTGGCCGAGCCACCTTGGGGTGGCTCGGTTTCGGCCGAGTCCCCTCGGTTGTTGTTCGTTTCGGTCTTTTCCGCTGTTTCCGGTTTGTGGTTAACTTAGTTTGGAATCGATTTGTTGACTTGATTCCCGATCTGGCAGTAAATCCATTTCTGAGTTCGAGTCCGAAGCTGATCTTGATTCGATCGCGATTCATCCGAGGCCGTTCTTGGTTAGACGACTCATTGACTCCCCGAACCGTTGGATTGATTCCGCACGCGAATGCATTCTGTTGATCGCGTGCAATTTGTTGACCTTGCCGCCTCGTCACTCGATGGTTCGTTGATTTGTCGATTCCCCGTGTCAAGCTGTGCGAAGGGACCCATAGGCAATTTTATACGGCTACAGCTGGAACATCTTCGTCTTTGAAGGAGTACTCTTTTTGAGGCCTCTGATCCGAAGTCTTCTGCTGTCTCCGGGATTGCTGTTGCGACGTTTGATTAGCATCAACAGCCGCTGCAGGTGTCTTGCCCTTACCACGGGAGGCGAAGTTAGAATTCGGAGGCTTAGTTGTTGATTGACCCCTCTCGGCTTTCTTCCTTCGGAGGAATCGCTCAGCTTGCTCCCCTCGGACCTTCAAGTCTTTCCAAGTGTTGGACGGTGCTGTCCCCATTGCTTCCAACACGTCCAATGCGAGGTTGTTGTGGCAAGTCTGGAGAATGAATTCCTCAGTGATCGGGTCCCGACAGTTCATCGCCTTGTTCCGGAACCTTTTGATGAAGGTATCAACTAATTCCTCGTCTTTCTGTTTCTCGTCGAGCAACGACCCGATGGATATCTCGGTGTCGTCATCGAAGAAGTTGGTGAGGAATTTAGTCTCTATGTCGTCCCAGCTATTCACACTTCCTGGCTTGAGGCGGTGATACCAATCGAAGGCGGCTCCACGAAGAGTGCCAACGAAGGACTGTACCATCAGAGGTTCGTTACCAGAAATAACCCCCAAGTGTGATTTGAAGTAAATCACATGCTGAGTGGGTGAATCCTTCCCATCAAATGGCGTGAAGTTGATTAAGTTGAACTTCGCCGGATACGGGATTGATTCCCATTCTCTCGGATATGGACAAGGAATGCCTGTCTTCTTTATCTCTTGAGCGGAAATCAACGTATTGATTTTGCTCTCGAGATTTTTGATCTTCAAACTTTCACCTGTATCTTCGTTAGCATTCTCATTAACACCCCCTGCATTGACGGGAGGATTATTGGCATTGTGAGCTTCATCCGC
Organism: Asparagus kiusianus; assembly: GCA_022839385.1. Lineage (NCBI taxonomy): Eukaryota > Viridiplantae > Streptophyta > Magnoliopsida > Asparagales > Asparagaceae > Asparagus > Asparagus kiusianus. The sequence goes on along the minus strand of BQKN01067006.1, from coordinate 38,000 downwards.
GTGCGTGTCCTCATCTTCCTGATTAACCTGGTTACGACGACTTGGCTCGCCTTGACGGTTTGTCAGTGCTTGGATTTATTGGTCATGCATTTCTCTCATATTCTGCATGGCCATCTGCATCTCGAACCTGAAGCTCTCCTGTTGTTTGGCCATGGCTTCTTTGAGCATCTTGGCCACTTGTTCCGCGCTTATCATGAATGACTCGCGGGGTTGTCCTTCACTGGATACGGTGTCGTCAAATGCAACCGCAGAGCAGGCATCCGATTCTTCATCTTCTGAAGGTGTTCTTGTTCGAACCCTACCGTAAGTTCCTCGTATGATGGTTCCAGACTGCAGACGGGTTACACACCGAGGTATTTTCGGAATCGGCTCGGGATTACCCTGTGTTGATGTCCTTTTGCTGGTCATGTTAGCGGTGACCCTCGGAAATTCTCCATCTTCAACCGCCGTTCTTCTTCGTCGGAAACACCTAGGCCTTGGTTTTGGCGCTTCGATACTGAGTCTTTCGAAAACTAAAACTCTCTCGGGGACTGTATTGGTGCATCTGCACTCAGAAAATACTGCCCGAATGAGCTTTGAACAAGGGCACTGAGTTTCTGGTTTTCGAGGACTCCTTTTTCTGGCTTTGCTCGTACCCCCAACACGATAGTACAACTCGTCCGTTTGAAAGTCAGAGCAACCTATCGTGTGTTAACATGATTTCCTAGGTATAACGTCCTCGTCATCAGACGAGAATGTTTCCTTCTGGGGGCGAATTGCCTTCTTCGGGCTTTCGAGAGTCACGCGCCTCGAAATATGCCTTTGCGGGCGTGAGTTCTCAACCGGCTCCTGAACTTCAATGCGCAGCGTAGTGCGCTTGGTTGCCTTGATTTCTTCGTCATGTTGAGGATTGCAGCGACCCCCAGCATGTTGAGTCGTTCGGGACTTCTTCATCGGGCCCAAACGTTCTTGAACTGGAGCTTTGCATCGTCCATCGGGAAGTGGGCCGAGGCGCTCCAAAACTGACTTCTTTCTCCGGGATGATTCTGCGTGACTTCCCGAAGTAGCCATGGGAATTGTCGGCGACCTCGTTTGGTTCACCGGAGGTTGAACCTGCTTTGAAGGCTGCAAATGTTGCTCTTTAGCCTGAATCGCCACTTCGGACTTCGGCCTCCAAACTTTGCGGGTTGATGGCGGCTTCTTGGCCACCTCTTTCTGCAGCCTTCTACGGGCTTCTTCAGCTTGAGCCCGTGCCTGCGCTGATAGTGCGCGGCGCTTGCGAATACGCTCTTCTAGCGTTGAACGGTTCTGTTTGACACAGACCCATTCCATTGTTGGCGGCTTGGAAGAAGCATCGTTCATCAGTCGCTGAGGCTGTTTGCCTCTTGCGTTCTTCAGATCCGCATTGTAACGGATCCCGTCAACTGACTCCATTGCCTTCGCGAATTCTTTCGCAAGGCGTTGACGTTGCCTTTGGCGGGTTCTCTTCGAGAGAGTCACCACGCCCTCTGTGGCGGCAGGGTTGGCCAGAGTAGATCCGACCTGGTTGGGAATTGGAGGGATCTCACCCGATGAGACTTTGGCATCAAACGGGGCGAGATCTTCGTTGGTGTTTTCAACATCTTCGTACCAACGAGCTTTTCTCCTGGAGGAGAACTTCTGGGATTTCTTGGACTTGCGGGGGGAGGTAGATCCGGACGAGGATAACAGGTACTCCTCGAACTTCTGCTGGTCGAACTCGTATTCGACCTCCTCCACGACCGGGATTGAGATCCGCGGCTGCGACGCTTCGATCTCGGTAGCAAGATCGGTGGCTCCCACTGTGGTCGCCAGATTGTTCACGGTGAAAATCAAGTCTTTCTTTATTGTTGATTCTATTATCATCTTAGATAACAGCTTTTCGGTTACAAAGATCCGGTCTTTTTATAAGATCCGGTTACAATGAAAATCAAAGAAAAATAAAGAAAAGATTACAACTTTCTCCTTTTGTGTCGAACAAATCACGAGCTCTTGTTTTGCGATCGCTCGCTTGCGTGGGTTGTTTGCCTGCGCCGGGGTTTATCCGTGGACCACCGCGAGATCTAGATCCGGTCGGATCTACGCAGTACGACGGGTATTATTTCACCAAGGAAATAATAGCCGGGGGGGATTAGTTCACCAAGGAAATAATCGCCCGAATCTCGGGATCAAAGACCAAGCTTTGATCCAGAGTATGCCTGCGTAGATCTGAGATCCGATCTGAGATCCGGTTCCTCTCGAACTCTTGCCTTATTTGGCGTTGACGATCGCCGAGCACCGGATCTGGATGAGCAAGTCTTCAAAGTCCCAAAGCTTCAATCTTTTTTTAGATCTGAGCCTTGAATCCAGCAGAGCTTCGCCTCCAAAATTTCTAACCTTTGAACAAATGAACCAAGCCCTCTATTTATAGCCTCTCTTCACTATGCCCACGCACAGGTGGCCGACGCGCCTAGCCACCTCGAGGTGGCTAGGCTGCCGAGCCACCTCAGGGTGGCTCGGCTCTAGTCGAGCCACCCTGAGGTGGGTGGCTCGGCTCTAGTCGAGCCACCCTGAGGTGGCTCGGCCCAAGCCGAGCCACCTTGAGCCGAGCCACCTTGTGGTGGCTCGGTTTCGGCCGAGCCCCCTTAAGGCGTTGTTTGTTCCGTCGTTGTATCTGGTTCTGTCCGTGATTCGGTTGTGTGGTTGATTTGTTCGGACTCGATTCGTTGACCTTATTTGACAGTAAATCTGGTTCTTGATTTGGCAGTAAATCCACCTCTAAGTTCGAGTCCGAAACTGATCTTGATTCGGTCGTGATTCGTCTGAGTCCGATCTTGGTTGGATGACTCGTTGATTCCTCAACCCGTTAGCTTGATTCCGCACGCGAGTGGATTCATTCCGTTGTTTGAGTGCGGTTCGTCAGCTTCGTAGCCTCGTTAATCCGCTTCGGTGTTGCGGGCTAACGGTCGTGTTTGGATACGTCGCCCGATGGTCGGTTTGTCGAACCAGCGTCGTCGAGCTGTGTTAAGGGACCTATAGGTAGTTTTATACGCCTACACCAGTCATGAAGAAAAACGGTAAAATCAGGATTTGCATCGACTTCAGGACCTAAATGCGGCATGTCCAAAAGACGACTTTCCTCTCCCAATCACGGACGTCATCATTGACAATACGTGCGGATTTGAGAGAATATCTTATATGAATGGCTTTTCAGGATATAACCAGATCAAGATGCACCCGGATGACGAGAAGCATACAGCGTTCAGAACACCCCTCGGTGTCTTCTGCTACACGGTGATGCCTTTCGGTCTAAAGAATGCAGGCGCCACGTACCAGCGAGCAATGACTAAGATTTTCCAGGAACACCTCAGGAAAACAGTCGAGTGCTACGTTGACGATTTGGTTGTAAAAAGCCGCAACAAAGAAGATCACATCAAGGACTTGAAGACGATGTTCGATCTCATGCGGAATCATCAATTGAAGATGAACCCCACTAAATCCTTCCTTGGAATGTCCAGCGAAAAATTCCTTGGATTCGTCATCACCACTAAAGGTATACATATCGATCCCGATAAGGTGAAGGTGATACATGAACTGTAACCCCCTAGAAATCTAAGGGAACTCAGAGGATTGCAAGGGCATTTAGCTTACATCCGGTGGTTCATCTCAAATCTTTCTGGGAAGTGTTAACCATTCTCTAAGCTAAACAAGAAAGGTGTATCATTTATTTGGGATGACGCCTGCCAAAAAGTACTCGAAGATATCAAAACATATCTGACAAATCCTCCTGTTCTTGTTGCATCAAAATCAGGTAAATCGTTCTTGATTTACATCAAGGCGATGAACCACTCGATAAGTGCTTTACTAGCACAAGACGATGATAATGGTCACGAACAGGCAGTCTATTATCTAAGTCGGACTTTGGTAGGCGCCGAGTCTCGATATCCGATGATTGAGAAAGAATGCCTCGCATTGGTATTCGCAGTACAAAAAATGCGGCATTACTTGGTTGGACAGACGATTTACGTCATTTCTAACGTTAATACAGTATGGGTATTTATGACGTAACCGGCCTCTATGAATTGGTGGTTAGCGAAGTGGGCCCTTCTCTTGTCCCAATATGATTTGCACTTAAAACAACAGAAGTCGATCAAAGGACAAGCAATTTGTGATCTTTTGGCGGCAAACCCGACAACGGATACGGCAGAAGTATATGATGACTTACCGGATGAAACCCACGAGGTTAACACTACATCGCACCAACAAATATGGCAATTATACTTCGACGGTGCTTCGAGAGCAGTTAATGTGGCAATAACCCCCGGATGTTCTAAAGTCTCCTCCGGAGTTGGAGTTATCTTAGTTTCCCCGGGGAAGCATGTGATGCCTCGGGCTTATTCACTGACTGATCCATGTTCCAATAACGTAGCCGAGTACAACACGCTTCTCATCGGACTCAGTTTCGCCAAAGATCTGGGGGTCGAATATCTCGAAGCTTTTGGGGATTCTCAATTGATAGTCAACCAAGTCCGTGGAGAGTATGAAGTCAGGAATCAAGACCTGATCCCGTACCACCAGGAGGCTATCAAAATGGCAGATTCTTTTTTAAGAATTCTTTATTGAATACATCCCTCGTCTCCAGAATGCTTATGCGGATGCACTGGCAGCACTAGCAGTATCACTTGCACAGCCTCCCAAAACTGAACTGCTAGTCACGGTAAGATCGCATCAACTCTACATACCCATATACAATATGGATATCGAAGAGAAAGATGATAGAAACATAAGCGCCAAGGAGGTGAACTCAACTCAAATCGAGTCTGAGTCCCGAGATTGGCGTCTTCCTATCATTGACTACGTCCAATATGGTATTTTGCCAGAGGATGTAAAAGAAAGAGAATCAATCCGCCGAAGAGCACCAAGATTCTTTTATAATACCGAGACTCATACATTATACCGTCGAGGGTACGATGGTTTGTTACTCCGATGCCTTTCGAACAAAGAAGCAGAAGAAGTTCTTAAGGAAGCACACGAAGGAGAATGTGGTGCGCATCAGCCCGGTCCCAAGCTGTGTGATCGCATCAGGAGAATGGGATATTTTTGGCCAACAATGGTTCATGATGCAATCAAGTACGCCCGAGAATGTCATGCCTGTCAAGTACATGCAAATTATATGCACCAACCACCGGAGCGTTTATACACGTCAACCACGTCTTGGCCGTTCAAAACATGGGGTATGGACATTGTCGGTTCTATTTTTCCCCCTTCAGTCAAAGGCGATCGATTTATTCTTACAATCACAGATTACTTTTTAAAGTGGGCTGAAGCGATTCCACTTAGAGAAGTGAAGACGAATAACGTCATCAATTTCATTAAACATCATGTCATATACCAACATGACGTGCCAAGACGGATCATTCATGATAACGGTCCACAGTTCATAAGCAATGCTTTCGTCAGGTTTTGTGACAAGTTTAAAATTCAAGATATTTCGTCAACAGCTTATTACCCCGCCTCGAATGGATTAGCTGAGGCTTTTAACAAGACGATCATCAAAATCCTATCAAAGCTCGTGAAGACCAATAAACGAGACTGGGATGATAAACTCGGTGAAGCACTCTGGGCTTATCGTACCACCATATGCACACCTACAGGAGCTACCCCATATTCGTTAGTATACGGATGTGAAGCTGTGCTGCCATGGGAAATCCAAATCTCATCCCTTCGGATCGCTCTCGCAACTGAGATGACAACGGAAGAACAACATCAGAAACGTCTCGAAGAACTCGAAATGTTGGATGAAAAGCGCTTGGAAGCTCAACAACACATTGAGTTTTATCAAGCCAGAATATCTAGGGCTTTTAACAAAAAAGTCCGACAGAGAAGCTTCAAGGAAGGAGATCTGGTCCTCGCTGCTCGCCGACCGATAATCCTCAACTCCAAGAAGAAAGGTAAATTTGAACCTAAATGGGAAGGACCGTTTGTAATAGACACAGTCTACTCAAACGGTGCATATCGCCTGATTACCCAAGAAGGCGTTAGGCAATTAATGCCAATAAATGGGAAGTTCCTGAAAAAGTACTTTCCCTAGTACACTCAGGATAACCCATTTACCGGGAAGTTCCTTGAAGAATATTACACTCAATATTCTAGAGGATAACCCAAAATCATTTTCACCACCAAAGTCCCTCACTGCTCAATTTCAATTGACAGTGAGTCCACCAAAAGTGTCTTTCTGGCCCAAGCCACCAACAAATTCCCCTCTTGATTCTTTCCACGAACAAGAGGACCACTTTCAGTTCAGAGCCCCCTTTCGATAAACGAAAGAACTCCCTTCTTTTTCTCTTTGGTTAAACCTCCTCATGGTTATAACCGAAGTTGAAATTTTATTTCGATAAACGAAAAACTCATCTTCAGGCTAGATAACCAATCCGATAAAAGGTAAGTTTATCTAGATCTTCCAGATTCTCGGAGTGGAGATCCCACTTCTAGTTTCTTTTGCGTTGGAAATAGAATATAAAATTCTTCCTTTTCAGAATCAAGGAATAGAATATAAAATTCTTCCTTCCTTGTATTCAGGTTCACCTTCACCCTAAAAGAAGGCCAGGAAACAGAATATAAAATTCTTTCTTTCCCACACCAACCTTTTCCAAGAATTTATCAGTCTAGGATTTATCCTAGGAAGTTTATCCCGAATCCTAAGCAGGGATAAGTCTGCGCCTAACACGCGCTGTCGGTTTAGTCTTTCTCCGTAGAAAAAGACACCAGAGTTCGATTCTGGGGTACACTATCCTGAAACTTAAGCAGGGATAAGTCTGCGTCTAACCCGCGCTGCCGGTTAGTTCTTAACCGTTAAAAAGAACACCCGCCCACATATTCAACATTGTGGCAGATTGTTATTAATAACACAAAAATCCATGCCTTACACGCATGGGGAATTTTATCCTGAATCCTAAGAAAGGATATGCCGACGCCTAACACGTGTTGCCAGGTTTGTCTTTTACTGTCCAAGAAGACACCAGAACCTGATTCTGGGGACCTTTATCCCGAAGCCTAAGTAAGGATAAGTCAGCGTCTAATATACGCTGCCGGGTAGCCTATTCCCATAACAAATGGTAAAGCCTATGTATTCGACATCATAGCACAAAGTCTTAGAGAATTCACTCTCTTAGCACAACGTTACATGTGGAACGGAATTAGACAATCCGCATGCTAGCCCGACTCAAACGGTAGTCGGTAAAGGCTAATCAAATCTGTTGAAGGTTGGGGGTTAGCCAAAAATCCTAAAGTCAACGCCTAACACGTGTCGCCGGGTAGCCTATTCCCGTAACAAATAGTAAAGCCTATGTATTCGATATCATAGCACAAAGTCTCAGAGAATTTACTCTCTTAGCATAACGTCACATGTGGAACGGATTTAGACAATCCGCATGCTAGCCCGACTCAAACGGTAGTCGGTAAAGGCTAATCAAATCCGTTGAAGGCTGGGGGTTAGCCAAAAATCCTAAAGTCAACGCCTAACACGCGTCGCCGGGTAGCCTATTCCCGTAACAAATGGTAAAGCCTATGTATTCGACATCATAGCACAAAGTCTCAGAGAATTCACTCTCTTAGCACAACGTTACATGCGGAACGGATTTAGACAATCCGCATGCTAGCCTGACTCAAACGGTAGTCGGTAAAGGCTTATCAAACCCGTTGAGGGTTGAGGATTTGCCAAAAAATCCTAAGTCAACATCTCATACACGTCGCTGTTTAGTCTTTTCACAGGAGAAAGACGAAGTCTACGTATTCAATATCGTAGCACTAAAAGGGTTAACTCTTTTAGCTTAACGTCACATGAAGAACGGACTTAAACAATCCGCATGCTAGCCCGATTCAAACGGTAGTCGGTAAAGGCTCATCAAACCCGTTGATGGCTGAGAATTTGCCAAAAATTCTATAAATGCGAGTCATTGATGCATCAACTTTATGAGTTGGTCTCGTGACTTGGGCATCAAACAACTTCGGACCGCCACGCTCTAATTCCTTAAGAGCTTAAACTGTGAAGACTCCAGTAGACGTACGAGTATAAACTGTGTCAAATGCCGGACAACACGTCACGATGAAGCTCAGACGCCGGACAACGCGTCATAATGAAGCTCAAACGTCGGACAACGCGTTACAAATGAAGACTCAATGCCAACAATCGATGGCCGGTTCTATGTTGAAACAACAAACACAAGCTAAAGATCAGAAAATTAGGAATTGACTTCAAGTTCAAAATTCCGACAACGGTCAGACAATAAATGCAGCACCGGAACCCTTGCAGACATTCGACAAAGCACCGAATAGCCTGGAGGATTGAAAGAATCAAGAACAGAAGCCATTCCAAGGTCCCGTTACACCGATTGAAGGTTAGGGCAATCATATCCAAAGTATTCCAGACTCCTTTATGAAAGAATGAGGCTGAAATACTTTGGAGGGGGTATCTGTAGGCGTATAAAACTGCTTATAGGTCCCTTAACACAGTTCGACACGGTGATTCGACAAACCAACGAACAATCGGGCGATATATCCAAGCATGATCGTTAGACCACAACGCTGAAGCCAAGTGAGACGCGACGAAGCAGATTAACGAGACGACGAGGTTAACAAACCGTACGCAAACAACGGAATACATCTAATCGCGTGCCCAATCAAGCTAACGAGTCGATGAATCAACAAGTCATCCAACCGTAGAGTCCACCACATCAATCAAGATTGGGAGCGGACTCAAACTCGAACACCAAGGCGGATTTAATGCCAAATCAGAGTTCGGATAAACTGCGAAACCGGAAAACGACAAAACGACAAACACCTGGAGGGCTCGGCCGAAACCGAGCCACTCCTAGGTGGCTTGGCCAAAGCCGATCCACCTAGGTGGCTCACCGAGCCACCTGGAGGTGGCTCGGCGGCCGCGGAGCCACCTCCTGGTAGCTCGGTGAGCCACCATGGTGGCTCGATGGCTGAGCCACCTAGGTGGCCGAGCTACCTGGGCCGAGCCCAGATCTGGGCCCAGATCTGAGCCCAGATCTGGTTTGAAGAGCCTATAAATAGACCCCTGGGCTCATTGTTTTAGAGGTTGGAATTTTTAAAGGCGAAGCTCTGCTGGATTGAGATCTAAACCTTAGAGTTTTGAAGCTTTGAAGACTTGAACTTTTCAGATCTGGTTCTTGGCGATCAACCACACTAAACAAGGCAGGAGTTCGAGAGAGATCAGATCTGAGATCTACACGGTTACCCTCCGGATCAAAACTTGGTTTTTGATCCCGAGAAGAGTATCGATTTCGCTTGGTCGATTTCGATTACTTGAGGCTATTATTTCCTTGGTGAAATAACACCCGTCACACCATGTAGATCCAACCGAATCAAGATCGTGTGGTGGTCCACGGATTAACCCCGACGCAGGCGAAGAACCCACACAAGCAAGAGACCGCAAAACAGGATCTTGCGATTTGTTCCACAAAAAAGGAAAGTTGTAATTTTTTATTTTTCTTTGATTTTGTTATAACCGGATCTTATAAAAAGACCGGATCTTTTGTAACCGATAAACAGTTGCTTAAGGAGACAATGACTTCAATAAAAACAACAATTTTTCCCGCGAACAATATCGAAGCGATGCGAAGTACTTGAGCTTCCCGGTTTATCTCTTCCAATCGGCAGATTGAACCGAGACTGCTTTGGGTTTTGGACTTCCTGGTGTAGAGGCTCTTTCCCTTTTTGCTTTTGTTGGGTTTTCTCCGCAACTACAGGTGCAGGAGGAGTCGCGATCACCCCCATTTCCGCTAATGTCTTAGAAGGAGCAGCTTTAGTCACCCCCTGTTCAGCTAACTGCTCTGAGGCATCTGGATATTTAAAGTGGTATTCATTCCCGCTCCTGGTAGTAAAGGCTTCCTGCTCATCTTTAGATAATGGGAAAGTAGGTATACTTTCGTCATCTCCTTCTGGAATGGCTGTGGCCCCATAACAAGACTTACCTTTTCCTTTTGACTTTTTCTTGGAAGAGGATCCAGTCCATTGCTCATCCCCAATTAGATCGGGGTGGACCCAAAGAATCTCATCATTTGGGGCTTTATGTGGCACAAGTCCTTTCTGGCGTTGCTTGTGAGGATCATCGTTCACTGTCTTTACCGCCGCATTTATCACTGGTTCCGGCTGAAACCAGTTCAAGGGCACGGATCCAAAACTGATCGACACTGCATTTGCGCCCACCTTCTTCTCCTTTGGTTGCTTCATAGTGATGACTCCAACATCTATTAAAGCTTGGATCTTGTCCTTAAGTGCGTAGCAGGCTTTGGTAGGATGATGCACTGCTCTATGGAACACGCAGTACTTTGGATCGTTAACTCTCTTAGCGTCTTCATGATCCTGGATCGGAGGCAACTTGATCTTGTTATTCTCTTTGAGGTACTTGAAAATACCAGGAACTTCATCCTCCTTAAACGAGTAGACCTTCGGGAATTTTGGTTCTCAGGCCTTTTGCTTATGGGGCTGTTGTTGCCACCTTGATTGTTGAGGCGCCTTTTGTTGCTACTATTGCGGCTGCGTTTGCACTTCGAATGTTTGGTTCGTGTCCACTGCATTCGCTTGTACCTTTCCCTTACCCTTAGGGACAAAGTTTTGTTGCGGAGTATTATTTGCCGTTTGACCTCTTTCAGCCTTCTTCCTTTTAAGGAATCGTTCGGCCCGTTCTCCCCGTACTTTCAAATCCTTTTAGGTCTTTGGTGGTGCCATTCCCATAGCTTAGAGGATGTCCAACGAAAGATTATTGTGACAAGTCTCAAGAATGAAGTCTTCACTGACCGGATCCCTGCAGTTCATCGCTTTGTTTCGGAATCTCTTCACGAAATTTTCAACCGTCTCACCATTTTTCTGTTTCTCGTCAAATAGTGTGCCGATTGAGATCTCGGTGTCATCATCGAAGAAGTTTGTCAAAAACATATCCTCCATGTCATCCCAACTGTTGATACTCCCCGTCTTGAGACAGCGATACCAATCAAAGGCTGCTCCTCGAAGAGTGCCAACGAATGACCGCACCATTAGAGGTTCATTCCCGGAGATTATTCCTAAGTGAGACTTAAAATATATTAAGTGCTGGGTAGGGGAACCCTTTCCATCAAACGGCGTGAAATTGATCAAATTGAACTTTGTCAGATATGAAATTGATTCACACTCCCTTGGGTATGGACATGGTATTCCGGACCTCTTCACTTCTTGAGCATTCAACAGCGCGTTGATTTTGCTCTCCAAGTCCCTCATTTTCTTATCCTCACTCGTATCTGTCTTCGAGTGATTTCTGGGAGAAGTAACGTGGTCCCCCTTTGTATTGTTATCATCCGAAGGGCCACCCCCGTTATTGTTATTGACGGGAGGAATGTTCATGTTAACATTCTCGTCCGCTTCACGTTCATTATCATCTTGGTTAGGATTATTGCGACGACTGGATTCTCCTTGATGGGTTGTCAATGCCGCGATTTGCTGGTCATGCATTTCTCTCATTTGTTGCATGGCCATCTCCATTTCAAATTTGAAATTTCCTTCTGCTTAGCCAAAGCGTCCTCAAGTATCTTAGACACCTGCTTGGTGCTAATCATGAGTGATTCGTGGGGTTGTCCCGCACTAGATGCTGTGTCATCGGATGCTATGGCTGAGTAGGCATCTGAACCAACATCTGACACCTCATCCTCTAAAGGCAGTCCCTTCTGCATTCTTTGGTAATTCTTTCGCCTACTGGTCCCTGATTGTAATCGAGTCATACGCTGGGACACCGTGGCAAACTGATCCAGACTAAAGCGTCGTGTTGACTTCCCTCTCCCGGTCATATTGACGGACACTTCTGGAAATTTTCATCTTGACGGACAGGTCTCCTCCTGTGGAAATGTCTTGGTTCAGTCTCGGTCGTTCTGGTAGAGATTCTCTCAAACACCGAAACTCTTCTTAGGGATTTAGAATAGCAGCATTCTGATAATACCGTCTTGATTATGTTGGCACACGGACAATGAGAACCCGTGTCTCAAATATTTCTTTTCCGGGACTTATTCGTACCCCCAGCCCTATAGTACAACTCGTCAGTTTGATAACTGGAGCAACCCATAGAGTGTTGGCACGCCTTCCCAGGTATAACATCATCATTATCAGACAGATGTGTTTCCCTCTGGGGATATGACGCTTTATTGGCGTCCCCAAAAGTTACTCGTTCAGGTTTACGCCTTTGCGAGCATGAAAACCTAACGGGCTCCTGAACTTTAATCCGCAATCCAATGCAGTCAGTGATAGGGACATTCCCTTTATTATCTTTCTTAGGGGGATTGGTACGACCCCCAGTCTTGATTGTTGTTTGGGGACCTTTCAACGGTCCCAATCGCTCCTTGACGGGTGCTTTACCTCGATCTTCAGGTAGAGGACCGAGGCGACCCTTCAAAGGGACTCTGGATTTGGGGAGATCTATGCTACCACCCGGCTCCATCAGAGATGTGGGGCGAGGGGAAACAGGATCTGGCTCATTCACTTTTGCCTTAAGCACCGGCTTTGCCTTTGGCCTCCACACTTGTTTGCGCTTAGGCGGCTTCTCGACTGCTTCTTCCTTCTGCATTTCTTTCGCTTTCTGCTAAAGGGCTTGGGCATGTGCGAGAAATGCTCGACGCTTCTTGATTTGCTCCTCGAGGGTGGAGCGGGTCCTCTTGACACGAACCCATTCGTTCGTTTCTGTCTGGGAGGAGGAGTTGTTTGTTCGCCGTTGTTGCTCCCGGCACTGCCTGGATTTTAGATCCTCATTATAGCGGATCCCGTCCATCGACTCCGAAGCCTTGGCTAATTGTCGCGCAAGGCGTTGATGCCGTCTTTAGCGCGCCCTCTTTGACAAAGTTAGAGCGCCTTTAGCAATTGTCTTCACGGCGGAGGAGGAGCCTGGATCTGCAGTTTCGGCCTTCTTGGACGCCACAGGGACGTCGTGGGGCGTGGATACAGCGGCGGCGAGGGGATCCTGGATCTTCAAGCCTGAAATCCCGCGAGTGTTTCTGGAAGAGGAAGCCTTCCTGCGCCTGTTTGGAGAGGCGGATCTGGGGGAGGAGGAAGAGAGGTACTCTTCAAACTTCTGTTGATCGAACTCATATTCGATCTCTTCATTCACCCGGATCTTAAATATCGGTTGCGTCACGACAGCCTCCGCAGCAAGGCTGTTGGCTCCCACTGTGGTCGCCAGTTTGTTTTCGGTAAAAGTTACCTTCATTGTTGAATTCATTATAATATGGATTGCTTATAAAGAATTCAAAATATTCAATAAAAAGAATAAGAAATGAAAGATTACAACTTTTTGAAAATAACGCAAGATCCGTTCGTCGTTTCTTGCTTGCGTAGGTCTTTAGCCGGTGACAGGGATGTTGATATCCATGGACTACCTAACAATCAGATCAGATCCGGAACTCCGTTGATCCGTGAAGGAATCTAGAAGCAGAAGCGCTTATCTCGGCAACGGTGAGATAATTGCTCTTCTCAGGATTATCGCAACGGGATAATCCTAAGGAATGGATGCAGGTGATACAGATCTGAAGAATCTCTCTTTTTAGTGTTGAAGAACTCGATCAATCTTCAGTCCGGCAGGGCTTCGCTAATTCTCCAAAATTCCAAATCCCGAAAAATAAAGGCCCTAGGGCTGTATTTATAGGCTCCAAGGAGATCCGGGCGGTTAAAATCGTGTAACGGGTGTTTTCTGGGCCTGGAGACACTCCATGGTGTCTCAGCGAGGCCGAGATACCTTGGGGTGTCTCGGCCTTGGCCGAGACACCTCGGGGTGTCTCATCTTATGTTGAGACGTATTTTTACATCTTCGTCCATTTCTGCCGTAATTTCTTCGTCCGAACTCGGATTTGAGCGATTTAAAGTGCATTGGAAAGCTGACGAGGAGTTCTATAAGCTCCAATGATTGGATCATCTATAGAATAAATGAGACACGAGGGGTGTTGCGCCTTTTGTAAATGTCGTGGGGCTCCTGATTAGTCCGTATCCTCATTATTCCGAAACTTCGTTGCTTCATGTAGTCCGTCGATTCACTTCAATCATTCGTCGATGTCGATTAAGCTTCTGTGACTTGGATAGTGACGTTCATCATCTCTTTTTAGCACTGAGCCGTTCGTGGAGACCTATAGGCAATTTTCGATGCCTACAGATACCCACTCCAAAGCGTTCCAGCCTCGTTTCTTTTATAGAAGAGGCTGGAATACTTTGGATGTGATTGGTCTAACCTTCAGTCAGCGTAAAGGACTGGTAGTTAGGTTCAATTCTTGACTCCTTCGATTTTTAATCTATTCGATGCTTTGACGAATAGCTAAAGTTCTTTCGACGCTGCGTTTATCGCCTGGCCGTCGTCGAAGTCTCAAATCTAAAACTGATGAGTTGAGTTTGGCTCGCGTCGTCGAGTTGACTTTGAACTGACTATCTTCGTCATATTATATTAACTCGCGTTGACTTTTTTATCGCAACACGTTGACTGGTGTTGACCTAGGGTTACGCGTTGACCGGCGTTGACCTTAGGGTTTTGAACGTCGTACGTTGACTTTTCGATCGTAACGCGTTGACTGGCGTTGACCTAGGGTTACGCGTTGACCGGCGTTGACCGGTGTTGACCTTAGGGTTTTGAACGTCGTACGTTGACTTTTTGATCGTATCGCGTTGACTGACGTTGACCTAGGGTTACGCGTTGATCGGCATTGACCTTAGGGTTTTGAACGTCGTACGTTGACTTTTCAATCACAACGCGTTGACTGGCGTTGACTTAGGGTTACGCGTTGACCGTCGTTAACCTTAGGGTTTTGAATCGCCATACGTTGACTTTTGATCGCAACACGTTGACTGGCGTTGATTTAGGGTTACGCGTTGACCGACGTTGACCTTAGGGTTTTGAACGTCGTACGTTGACTTTTCGATCACAACGCGTTGACTGGCGTTGACTTAGGGTTACGCGTTGACCGACGTTAACCTTAGGGTTTTGAATCGCCATACGTTGACTTTTGATCGTAACACGTTGACTGACGTTGACCTAGGGTTATGCGTTGACCGACGTTGACCTTAGGTTTTTAAACGTCGTACGTTGACTTTTCGATCACAACGCGTTGACTGGCGTTGACCTAGGGTTACGCGTTGACCGGCGTTGACCTTAGGGTTTTGAACGTCGTACGTTGACTTTTCGATCATAACGCGTTGGCTGGTGTTGACCTAGGGTTACGCGTTGACCGGCGTTTACCTTAGGGTTTTGAACGTCGTATGTTGACTTTTCGATCGCAACGCCGTTGACTGGCGTTGACTTAGGGTTATGCGTTGACCGGCATTAAGCTTAGGGTTTTGAATCGCCATGCGTTGACTTTTGATCGCAACGCGTTGACTGGCGTTGACCTAGGGTTACGCGTTGACCGGTGTTGACCTTGGGGTTTTGAACGTCATACGGTGTTGATTTTGTCGAAACACCCTACAATTGACGAAGATGGGCGAATTCGAGTTTGAAAACACAATCGGGGGCTCGAACTGGGTTGAGACACCCGTGGGGGTCTCAACCTTGGCCGAGACACCCTAGGGTGTCTCGGTTCAAAAACCGAGACCCCCTCCCCTCTCTCTTCTTTTTTTTTGTTTTCTTGTGCATGGTGCACTTTTCCCCTTTCAATTTTTCAAAAAGGTACTCTTTTCCCCCTCAAACTCCCTCTTCTTCTTCCTCTTATCCAGACACCATTATTTTCCTTTTTTTTAAGAACTCCAAACCCATTAAAACTCCCTTCTTTAAAACCCTTCAACCCAAGACAAAATTCAGATTTTTGGAGCTCTCCTCTTGGCCGAAAATCCTCTCTTCTCAAAGCTAGGGTTTTTCTTCATCCTCAAGCTCAAAGGAAGCTTCTTGATTTGGGTAAGTTTCCTCTCAAAAACTCTCATTTTTTTTTTATAAAGATTGAAACTTTATGCTTGTAATGAGGGTATGCCATGAATTTATATGCAAGGATCATAGCTTGTTGTTCTCATGGGTTGGGTTTTGTGAAAAGATAGGATCTTGATGATGGGTTGCATGTATGGACCAAAATTTGGGGGGTTTTATGCAAAAAATGCAATATGGCCGAAATTTGGGGGGCTTTTATGCAAAAAAGGACTGAAATTCGGGATTCTTATGTAAAGATGGACTGAAATTTGGGGTTGAAATTCCATACCGATTTGGCCAAACTTTGAAGGGTGTTTGCATGCAAAGAATCAATATTATTTGAGGGGCTTTTTTGCAAAAAAGCAACCCAAAAATTGTAGAGGGGTTTATTTACATAAAGGGCTGAAATTTTAAGGCTGAAATTTCAAAAGTTTAGACCACAAACTCATGATCAAAGTTTTGATGAGGGTATGCGGAAATTAAACCGAAATTTGTGAAGGGGTCTATTTGCAAAATTGGCTAAATTTTACAAAAGAGTTTATTTGTAAAGTTAGCCAAAATTATGGGATATTGGGGGGTGTTAGATGAACAAATATGATGGTCATGATCCAATTCGAGTGTATCCTTGACTAGAATTTAGCCTTGAACACGAGGGGTATTTTGGATATTTCACCAAAATTTATCATGAGGGTTTACACCGCAATATGAGCTCACTGTTTTGCATGCACGAAATTCATAGGTTTAATTAGACCTCAACTATAAAATCCTACTTATTTTATAGGATTTTAGTTAAAGTTCTTAATTTTCCTTTCAAAATTCGGGCGTTCAGATTTATGATTGTACCTGACCCGTTGATTTTCATTGCAGATTCTTCATGTCTCCGCGTCGATCCCGATTTCATAGGAGTCGCTCCCTTTCACAGCATAGCGAGAAGGAGGCTCCCGCGGCATCTTCTTCAGCGGCATCTTCTTTCGGGGGTGAGCACTTATGCTTTATATATCCCCGATTGATCCCTTTGCTGGTCGTTCGGGAAGAACCTACATCCTCCTTCGCAGGGATCGAGGTTTCAGGAAATTCGTGGATCTGTTGCACCCTCGTTTGGCCCCTTCGCGGGTCATTCGGGAAGAACCGACATCCTCCTTCACGGGGATCGAGGTTTCAGGAAATTCGTGGCTCCGTTGCACCCTCGTTTGGCCCCTTCGCGGGTCATTCGGGAAGAACCGACATCCTCCTTCGCAGGGGTCGAGGTTTCGGACTTGTTTTGCTTGGCCAATTCAAGTCTTCCGGTATATTGGGGCGATTTTGTGTTGTCTTACACCTTATAGGTCGGTGTATGTTACCACGTTGTTTACGTGATGATGCATACCGTTCTTCCAGTGTAGGACACTAAAAATCATCTCTCCAATTGCCCCGTGGATGATTTTATCTCACTCTCTTATGAGATGGATTTAATCCTTGTACAATTCATGGATAATTTTCTGACTTTTACCCTTGTTTTGTTGCAGTTGAATTCCCTGCAGACAGCCTTCCCTCTCACGCTACTACTGGTTGTAGTGGGGAGGTTTTCTCTTCTGTTGCCATCAGGCAGGCTATTGGTCCCCTTCCTCAGTTTGATGGGAATCGTTCTGATGAATCCCGTCGTTTGATACGAGAGGGGGGCATCGTTCCTTACGCCAGCTGATCACGGATGCTCCTTTCACTGCAGACTCTATTTCTACTCAGGCTTTAGAGAGGCCTAGTTATCTGTTGATTCCGTTGAGGATCCGGCCAGGTTGACTTTGGCTGACGAGCATTGGCTGAATAATGATGAGGGGGCTCTTCTTTATATCCCCTCCATTCCCCGTCAGCACTCCTTTACTCATTTGGAGGGGTAGGCCGTAGAGCGTCGGTTGTCCTGGAATCTTACAGATGATAGCGATCGAGTTCACTGTGGATATATTTTCCATCATAAGACTCTAGGCTCCAATGGGCATCATTATATTCGCGGTCTTCGACCAGGGATTCTGGGTCTTGATACTGCACCCCCAGGCGAGGTATCAGCAGATGCTCCTACTGTGAAGAACCGCCTGGCTAAACTTGGGAGGAAGTTACCTCCACCAGAGTTCAAGTGTTTTGGTTGGGCTTATTCTCAACCCAAGGGATGGTGGACACGTATGACCAGTTATGTCTTGGGACGTTGGGAGAATGATCTGAGAAACAATGGGTTGTACGCCCCTATACGAGCTACTATGTACGGATTCCCCGTCAGCTGCCGTCACTTCTTAGCATTGTTAGAGACATATATCCCCGATAGTAACACATTTCTGACTAGCGGTGGAGAGTTAGGGTTGGCTTTGCATGAGATGCACCAAGTTTCTGGTCTTCTAATGGGGGATTGTCCGTACCAGGAGTACTTTCCCTCGAACCTGCAGTTAGAGTGGTTGAAGAAGGATACTCCCGATATGTACGATACTCTTTGGGACCTTACATGCTATTATCATACCTCTTTAATCAAGGTTACCCCTCAAGCAAAGAGGAAGAGGCAAATCAGCTTGAAGCAGTTCGCTGTTTATTTATTCTAGAATTTGGAGGGTAAGTCAAGCAAGACCATTCGTGAATTAGATGTTTTGACACCTTCTGCCACTAATGAGTTTATGGAAAAGGCCGAAGCTTGCTCCTACACGACTGCCAGTGCTGAGGGAGCTTTTCCTGTAGGGACCAAGTTTCGGACATTCCTTTGTCACGCATAGAAGTCCATTGAGCCCAGGACCCTGCTAGCAGGCTACTTTGCCCTCTGGTTGAAGAAGTGCGTCGTTCCATATCAGTTTTCGGACACCTTACCCCTTGAGGTGCTCTTCCCTGCCGTTTAGCTAGCTTATGGGAAAGAGCTTTCCCTGCTTCCAGCAATGGTTGCTGGCATTCATTGTGGGCTTAGGTATTTGGTCGATGGTTTTGCAGGTGGGCCCCGAACCGTCGATCGAGCTTGTTTCTGTAAAGGTCGAGCTTCCGTATACATACCTGATGGCGTGGCTTGTTCTTTATCGTCCTGACTTGATGTCGACGCCTAGTACTGTTGATGTCCCCGTTCCTTTCGTGCAGCTGTTGGAAAGGAGTAGATGGCTCGGGAGAACGTTCACTGATGTACAGTGAGAGCTTTAAGTTCGTAAGAGCTGGGAGTTCTTCAAGTGTTTTCCTCACTTCTTGGGTCGTTATGGTGATGTTTTGATTGATGAGGAGAAACCCAGAACTGGTCGGACTACCCTCGATGCTGGTTGTTTCCGTTGGTTGGTAAACATCCGCATTGGGTATCTTGTTCTTCGGGTGAAGAATCATTGCCACATAGAGCCTTACCTTCCGTGCCGTTTCGCTCGCCAGTTTGGCTACGACCAACTATATGTTGGGAATCCGAGCTGTGGTTTGAAGACTGAGGGAGGGCTTATTGATGGTGTTCGGGCATGGCTTTGGACTATGGTGGGCTGTACTGGAGCCTACTTTGCTCTTCCTTCCTCTAAGCGCAAGCCGCTGCTTACTTTCCTCAGCTGCAAGTGGTTCCTTTCCACCAACGAGTTCCTAGGCATGAGGAGTCTTTCAGAGCTGGAGGCTGAGCACTTGGTTCAGGTCACTATTCAGGCTACTTGTAGGGCCGAGCTTTTAAAGAAGCAGGGGAAAAAGCCTGCCAAACCTTCCCTTTCGAGCAGAGATAGGATGGAGGATGATGAAGAGCTCCTTCCTACTGGCGATGAGGACAAGACTTCTGAGGAGGAATACGTGAACACAGATACTAACAAAGAAGAACCTAATGCAGGTTTGTCAGACTCTTTCTTTTCAGAATTAACTGATCTGGCCTTCTTTCGTTAGCATCAACGTCATATCCTTTCTAGGTCTCAACTGTCTTTTCAAAAACCAGAACAAAAGGTCATATTCAATTATCCTAACAAGATGACTATTATCACCCCAGGTAGAATGAATGATGAACATGAGTCACTCGCTTCTCTCTATGCGAGGTCCCGGCCTAGTAGCAAAGCTCCTGCACAGGTTGAGATACGTAGCAAGTTTATGCATGAATGGCCTGTTGGTTCTGTGAGGGTTAATATTCCGAAACGGAAGAAGACCGCTCATAAACCACATGTTGGTCGACGCCCCTACGGAGAGGAGTTAGGAGGTATCGACGGCGGAGAAGAGGGAATACTCTTTTGTCTTCATTAATTAAAGACGATTCTCCTTTTGGATTCATTGAACCTGATTATGTTTATGTTTCAGGAAACCATTATGAAGGTGAGCTTCCACAAGATTCTGTATTCCCTGACTCTAGCCGTTTGGACAGCTTTATGCAGCAGATGTGTGATGCTATTCATGACGAGCCCATGGATGTTGACACGAGCCTGGATACTGAACATGTTAACAATGTTGAACCCACCATTCTATGCCCAGGTACACTTAAATCTGATGATCCTCTATTCGAATAGCATTTACAAGAATTAGGGAATCTAGGAATTGCTTCTCTTTTAATTATTTCTGCGCTTCGCCTTCTTTCAGATAACTTGAAGAATCCAAGCATGGATATCGGGGAAAAAGAATCTTCTGTCCCTACCGCAGGTACATCCGAACTCTTTTTTCTTTTCCCATCTTCTTCGTATATATCCAACACTTAAATTATTCTGCAGAAGCCGTATTAGAGAGACCAGTTGAGGGTGAGGCCTTTCATAATACAGGTCTCGAGGAACAAGGGTATGTCTCAGCACCAAGTTTTTCAGGATCCGACATTAGGCTATTAGTCGATATGCTGGCTGAGCAGGCCACTAAAGAGGCTGCATGACCATCCTTTGAGAGTGATTCGTCCACAGGTATATATCTAATTCCCTTCATTTTATCCGATCTTTTATCTGACTAACAACGAATTATCATCACAGTACCAGTCACCGAGACCAATTCTGTCATGATTCCCAGCATCTCCAGTTTCCCCCGGGGTGATAGACCTGCAGGTATGCATATAGTCTAGGTCACCATGCTCCTTTTCATTTGTCGGATTTTTGACTAACGAAGGAGTGTAATCATAGGACCAGCTATCGGGGCTGATACTCTTATGACTTCTGGCATTTCCCGTTTACCTGAGGATGATGGACTTGCAGGTATGCAGATAATCCTATCATCATGATTCTTATTATTTGTCTAAATTTCCATTTGACTAATAAAAAAGTGTGGCTATAGGACCAGCCGTTATGACTGATGCGACTACGGTTTCTGAGATCGCCAGCTTTCCTAACAGTGGTGACTCCCCGTCACAGCCGAGAGGCACTGCCGATTTACCTACAGAGGTTGATGTACCCTCAACGACCACCCCTGCTGTTATCTCAGAGCCCGTTGACACTAGACTAACGGAGCCGATCGTCAGATCTCAGTCTGCGGGGACCTCTGTTGGTATTGGTATGCTTGTAATTCGCTTTAAATTAAATTTTATCACGTTTGAAAACTTCTTACTCCTCAACATGATTGCTTGTAGGATCTCGGCCTTCTCCATATGAACATATCCTTGCCCTTTTGTCTGATTCTGATCCCAACAGAGACATATTCCGAATGGATCTTAACTCTTTCGTCGTCTTTTTTAACAGTGTGATCGAGAAGGTTCTTCATCAAGGGTATGGCTTTGATCACTTCGGACGTTCTCTTTCTCGCTACATGATGATGATCAGAGATGATGGATATCCGGAGTTAGCTGACTCTCTTACTGCCGATTTTATTGTCTTGGAGTCTGAACTCCGAGAGTTGGGGGAGCTAAAGGCTAGCGGAGCTTCTTCTTTCGTGTCCTCTCCGTTGGAGCATAGGTTGTCATAGTGGCGTGATTTGAGATCTTCCATTGGCAGTGAGCTTCAGTCACATGAGCATTCTGTTGCACAGCTGATGGCTGGTATTGCAAGGAAGGATACTGATAGAGCCGCGTTACTTAGTTCTTTAGACTCCAGCCGTGAAGAAGTAGACAAGTTGAAGAAAGCCTTGAAGTATGCCGAGGAGTCTATTGTTATCATGACAGAGGAGTTGGCCGGACTAGAGAAGTCTCGCGGAAAGATGCTTGAGAAATTAGGACCTACGCAGGAGAGATTGATGAGGCTGAAAAATGAAGCCACGAAAATCTTGAGCAATTCTGAAGAATCTATCCGAGCTGATCTGCAAGCAGAACTTGAGCAGAGTTATACAGATAGGCTTTCTAAGTTAGAATCTCATGTTCTTAATCGCCGACTGCCTTCGGGTTGATGGGCTTTCTATTGTATGCTTTGACTTGATCTATTAATAGAGACCCGATATTTGATTTCATTATGATATTTCTTTATTGATTGTGGATCCAGTGGACATAATGCTTACAGGATTTTTGGCAAACCCTCAGCCATCAACGGGTTTGATACGCCTTTACTGATTACCGTTTGAATCGGGCTAGCATGTGGATTTTAAAATCCGTCTCACATGTAACGTTGTGCTAAGAGTATTAATTCACTTAGACTTGACGCTATGATTTTGAATACATGGACTTTACCAATTCTTATGGGAAAAGGTACCCAGCAACGCGTGTTAGGCGATGACTTATCCCTTCTTAGGTTTCAGGATAAAATTCCCCAGACTTAAACTCTGGTGTCTTTTTCAATCGGCGAAAGACTAAACCGGCGATGTGTGTTAGACATAGACTTTAGGATTTTTGACAAACCCCCAGCCTTCAACGGGCTTGACAAGCCTTTACTGACTACCATTTGAGTCGGGCTAGCATGTGAATTATTAAAACCCGTTTCACATGTAACATTGCGCTAAGAGAATTACTTTTCTTAGACTTAGTGCTATAATTTTGAATACATAGACTTTACCATTTCTTATGGGAAAAGGTACCCAGCAACGCGTGTTAGGTGATGACTTATCCCTTCTTAGGTTTCAGGATAAAATTCCCCAGACTTAAACTCTGGTGTCTTTTTCAATCGGCAAAAGACTAAACCGGCAACGCGTGTTAGGCATAGGCTTATCTCTATTTAGGAGTCGAGATAGAGTTCCCCGTGCATAGAATGTACGGATTTAAGGTTAAAATTGTGTCTTTTCTCAGGGTAAAGACGAACCGAAAGATGGAAGAGGAAGAATTTTATATTCTATCTTCCAGCACCGAAGAGGAAGAATTTTATATTCTATCTTCGGCTGGAAAGAAAACTTGAGGTGGGATCTCCACCCCAGAATCCGGAAAGATGAGACTAGGAATAGGATCTCCACTCCGAGAATCGGAAAGATTCAAGCAACCCTAACTTTTATAGGATTGGTTGCCTGATCCAAGAAATGAGTTCTTCATTTATTGAAGGGAAATTCCGATTTCGACCCTAACTTTTATAGGTTTGGCTGAAAGGGAATTATGAAAGTCTTTCGTCTATCGAAAGGGACGACTTTGATCTTAGTCCTAACTATCTGTAGGTTTGACTAAGTGAAGTCGGAGACAATCCTAACTTTTATAGGTTTGATTGCTCGAATTAAAAGTGGACCTCTCGTTCATGGAAGGAATCGAGAGGAGAATTTGGCTTTGGCCCTAACTTTTATAGGTTTGACCTGAAAGCAAAGAGAGCGGAAAACAGGTAGCAGTAGAAATACTGGTTTGTACTAGCTACTCGATGGGGCATTTTGATGTTAAGTGATTAGGACATAACACGTCAAGTTTTGAAAATTGCCATGCATTGGCGGATAAAAATTTTGGTGGGCCCACCGTCAATTGACTTGATCAGTGGGGGATTTTGTGAAGAAATGCTAACCTGTTAAAAGATTGAATTTTGTCTCACAAAGAACTCATGAGAGTTAGAGGATTTGATAACAATAAAAGGAGACATCCTGACATTTGGAGCTTAAATGTGGATCTTTTATTTATCACTTTTACAGTGATTGGGTTATCCCTAAGAATACCACAAGTAATATTCTTCCGGGAACTTCTCGGTACATTGGTTATCCTGAATGTACTAAGGATAGTATTTTTTCAGGAACTTACCGTTTATTGGCATCATAAGCCGGTCACCATCCTTGGTAACTAGGCGATATGCGCCATTCGAGTAGACTGTCTCTACTACGAATGGTCCCTCCCATTTGGGTTCAAATTTGCCTTTCTTCTTAGAGTTAAGGATCATAGGTCGTCTTTCAGTTAAGACCAAATCTCCTTCTTTAAAACTCCGTTGTCGGACCTTTTTGTCAAAAGCTTGAGAAATTCTGGCTTGGTAAAACTCAATATGCTGTTGAGATTCTAGGCGCTTTTCATCGAGCATCTCGAGTTCTTCGAGACGTTTCTGATGTTGTTCTTCAGTCGTCATCTGGGTTGCAAGAGCGATCCGAAGAGATGGAATTTGTATTTCCAACGGGAAAACGGCTTCACACCCGTACACCAAGGAATACGGGGTTGCGCCAGTCGGTGTACGTACCGTAGTACGATAGGCCTATAGAGCTGCGCCAAGCTTGTCATCCCAATCCCGTTTATTATTTTTTACAAGTTTCGACAACAACTTTATTATAGTCTTATTGAAAGCTTCAGCCAAACCATTTGCTGTGGGATTGTAAGCCGTTGACGAGACATCTTGAATTTTGAATTTCTCGCAAAACCTGATGAAGGCATTGCTGACAAACTAAGGACCGTTGTCGTGTATGATTCGTCTTGGAACACCATGCCGGTAGATTACATGGTGTTTGATGAATGCGATGACGTTACTGGTCTTAACTTCTCTGAGTGGAATCGCTTCAGCCCATTTGGAGAAGTAGTCAGTAATTGCCAGGATGAATCGATCACCTTTGACTGACGGGGGATTTATAGGACCAACAATGTCCATTCCCCAGGTCTCAAACGGCCATGATGTAACCGAAGGATGCAGATGCTCCGAAGGTTGGTGCATATAATTCGTGTGTACTTGACACGCATGACACTTTCGGGCATATGCGACTGCGTCACTCATCATAAGAGGCCAAAAATATCCCATTCTTCTGATGCGGTCATAAAGCTTGGGGCCAGGTTGGTGCGCACCACAAACCCCTTCGTGTGCTTCCTTAAGGACTTCTTCAGCTTCTTTAGTCGATAAGCAACGTAACAGCAAACCATCATACCCCCTGCGGTATAGCGTTCGGCTCTCCGTATTATAGTAGAACCTCGATGCCCTTCGTCGAATTGAAAATCCCTTTCCTTCACGTCTTCTGGTAAAATTCCATGCAAAACGTAATCGTTGACGGGGAAACGCTAATCTTTGGGTTCGAACTCGACCTGAGTTGCGTATACCTCTTGAACCTCTTCTTCTTCGTCATCTTCATCGTAGAGTGGCACTAAGAGCTGGTGAGTTCTTACCGTAACAAACTGTTCCGTTCCGGGAGGCTGTGCCAGAGATACGGCTAATGCTGCTAATGCATCTGCGTAGGTGTTCTGTAATCGCGGAACGTGTTCGATGAAGAATCCTTCAAATAATTCTACTATTTCCACTGCCATCTTATGATATGGTATTAAATCCTAACTTCAGACTTCATACTCCCCTTGCACTTGCTTAACTATCAGTTGAGAATCACCGAAAGCTTCAAGATACTCAACCCCTAGTTCTTTAGCGAAATTTAGTCATATGATTAGCGCGTTATATTCGGCCACATTATTTGAGCATGGCTCGGTCAATGAATAGGCTCGAGGCATCACATATTTTCCTGGAGAAACTAAAACAACTCCAACTCTGGAGGAAACCTTAGAACATCCAGGAGCACCTGCTATATTAGTTGCTCGGGAAGCTCCATCGAAGTACAAACGCCATACCTGTTGATGGGAAATTACGTTGACTTCGTGGGTTTCATCGGGTAGGTCTTCATATATCTCGACGGTATCCGTAGTTGGATTAGCTGCCAGGAGATCACAGATGGCCTGTCCTTTTACTAACTTCTGTTGTTTAAAATGTAAGTCGTATTGGGACAACAGCAAGGCCTATTTTGCTAACCGCCAATTCATGAAAGCTGGTTGTGTCATGAATACTCGGACTGGGTTAACTTTGGAGATAACATAAATAGTCTGTCCAACCAGATAATGCCGCATCTTCTGAATCACGAATACCAACGCGAGACATTCTCTTTCGATCATGGGATATCGGGATTCGGCACCTACCAAAGTCCGACTCAGATAATAGACTGCCTATTCATGACCGTTATCGTCATCTTGTGCAAGCAGTGCACTTAATGAGTGGCTCGTCGCCTTGACATAAATCAAGAACGGTTTGCCCGATTTCGGTGCAACGAATACAGGAGGTTTTGAGAGATATTCTTTAATACTCTCGAATGCTTTTTGACAAGCGTCGTCCCATACGAACGATACGCCCTTCTTTGTGAGTTTGGAGAATAGTTGACATTTTCCTGAGAGGTTCGAGATGAACCGACGGATATAAGCCAACCGCTCTTGCAATCCTCTGAGCTCTTTAAGGTTTCTCGGAGGTTGTAATTCATTAATTGCCTTTACTTTATCAGGGTCAATGTGAATACATTTGGTGGTGACGACGAATCCAAAGAATTTACCACTGGACATCCCGAGGAAAGACTTGGTAGGATTCATTTTTAATTGATGGGTCCGTATCAGATCGAACATGGTCTTCAAGTCTTTAATGTGGTCGTTCTTGTCACGGCTTTTTACAACCAGATCATCCACGCAGCATTCGACAGTCTTTCGGAAATGCTCCTGAAAGATCTTTGACATGGCTCTCCGATATATAGCACCTGCATTCTTTAAGCCGAAGGGCATAACCATGTAGCAGAAAACGCCGAGGGGCGTTCTAAATGCGGTATGCTTTTCATCATCTGGATGTATCTTTATTTGGTTATAACCAAAAAACCCATCCATGAAAGACATCCTCTCGAACCCGCACGTGTTGTCGATGATGACATCTGTGATGGGAAGGGGAAAATCATCTTTTGGGCAGGCAGCGTTGAGGTCTCTAAAGTCAATACAAACCCTGATTTTCCCATTTTTCTTAAGGACAGGGACAATATTGGCAAGCCATTCGGGATGTTGCTCTTCCCTAACGAAGCCCGAGTTAATAAGCTTTTTAACTTCTGCCTCGATTGCCTCCATCATCTGCGAACGAAACCGTCTTAGTTGTTGTTTGATAGGTTTGACATCCGGCTTAATATTGAGACGATGCACTGCTACATTCGGATGGAGTCCTGGCATATCTTCATAGTTCCAGGCGAACACATCAATGTATTCCCTGATAAGAGAGATTAACTCTTCTTTCTCTTCCGGCGGAGGCTATCGCTAATGAATATTAGTTTCGGATTATCCTCGTTACCCATATTCACTTGGACCACTTGATCTTCGGTAGGAGGTTCTCTTTGTTCAAACCTATCGCCGTATTGCATGTTTAGGTGATGAACCCAAGGATCTTCCCAAGTTGGCATCTGGTCGTCTTCCTCCATTGTCGCAGGGTCGACCGTAGCCATGTTTGACATTAGCTTTTTGAACATTTCACCCAGACTAGCATCGGAATCCCAAGCTGAAGAATCAGAAGAATATCCGTTTTTAGCTTTGTTAGCAATTTGATCGATAACTTGCCAGCAACATTCGTCATCAGATAAGGAGACATAGCCTAAGCCTCTTCTGTGACGATAATAATCGTCAGGTTTTCCTTTTGGTACATAAGCCATTCGAGGCGGAACTCGCAGACCTCGACCAAAGCAAAGACCTTCTCTGAGCGTGAAATCATATTCATACCTCTCCATGAGATCACGCGCTTTCGTGTTATACCTAAATAGATGAGGGGCAGGTTTATCATCACTGTCTTCCTCCTCCAAGAAGTGGTCTGGTAGCGGAGATTCTCTTCCTTTACCATAGATAACCTCTTTTCCACCCCCTGTCTTTGCAGGAATGACAAGTGTCGTTCCGAATGGATCTTGTACCTGCTTTTTCATCATACAAAATGATTGAAGCGGCATATACAAATCAGGGTTATTATACAGTCCTTCTGTAATACTATCAAGACACAACGAGTACTCTAAATCATCATCATTTATTGCAATATCTTCGGCAAGTTGCCAGTTACAACTACTTTCCGATGATTCTTCATCGTCAAGATTGATTACAATGGGTACAATATCGTTAAGTACAAAACCACCATCATAATCAAACCCAGCTTCGGTATCAGCTTCATCCCCGCTGTCCGTTCCTTGGGCCGATAGTTCAGTATCGGATTCGGCACCGTATAGAAGGGAATCGGTGAAATAGTTCTCCAACCCCTTAAACGGTTGCTTATCTGCGACCACCGTCTTGACTTCATTATTAGTGTCCATATATTTGAGGCACTGATCAAGAGTTGACGGGACTATAAGATTACCGTGGATCCAGGGTCGACCCAACAGTAAGTTATAGGAGGTTTTTACTGTTAGGTCTCATGTTATGAGCCTATATCTTCTAATCTTGTTTTGATGATTACAAACAATTCCTAATATTATTTGTCTAGTGTTTATGTTTCTTATTAGGTATTCTAGACAAACAATGTGTTGGAGGATGGATGGAATTGCGCCA
The DNA here is from genome assembly GCA_022839385.1 of Asparagus kiusianus. Classification (NCBI taxonomy): domain Eukaryota; kingdom Viridiplantae; phylum Streptophyta; class Magnoliopsida; order Asparagales; family Asparagaceae; genus Asparagus; species Asparagus kiusianus. The sequence goes on along the minus strand of BQKN01067006.1, from coordinate 9,603 downwards.
TAATGATGATATCCAATGGAGGTTGGCGGAATGTCGGTGAAGCTTATGCTATTCAAGTTAAAGATCCAAGATCTTGCTTCATCCGCATATGTACCAAGATAGAGCTTCGTTGAAGATCACAAGCTTGGGTAACCTTAGTTTAGGTTTATATTATGTGTGTTGGTACTTTAAGCTCAATATCATACACACACACACATTTTATTGGTTTCCTTGTATATATATGTAGTCACATATATATATAACACAAGTTTTGGTTTTCATGTTTATAAATATGAAAGTACATGTTTCATATTTATTATTGTGATTTGGTTTATCTACTTAGATATGAAACAAATATATTTTCATATACATACTCATATTGTTTCATTTGCTATTGTATTTGTGAAAACATTGTTTTCTGAGTTTATGGACTTAATAACAATCACATACATATTTTATTAAGTCTACAAAATCACTTTATAAAGTTTCAAAAGTTTGTTTAAGTCAAATGTCAAAAACATGTATGTTTTGTTTTCATGTTTTTGGACATATTTGAAAAATGATGAATTTTCACTATTGGGGAATGCAATTCTAAAAATTCTTTTTGTAACATGTTCATTAACATGTTTATAAACATTTCGCAAAGTTTCATAACTTTTGGAATTTATTTGATATTTTTAAACCTTGTTTTAAGTTGACATGTACTGTTTAAAACAGGCTGTGTACATGTCATGAGTCGACTCATGAACAGTGCTGAGTCGACTCATAAACTGTTGTGTAGTTTGCATTTTGTTTCTGACGAGTCGACTCACAATATCATGAGTCGACCCGACAGGTTGAGTCGACTCATGCCTGTCATAAGTCGACTCATAAAGTGTTCTGGAATTTGGTTTTTGTTTCTGCTGAGTCGACCCATGACCTCATGAGTCGACCCATGCATGATGAGTCGACTCATGAAATTTATGAGTCGACTCATAAGCTGTTTTTGGCCTATAACGGTCAACTATGAGTCGACCCATAATTTTTATGAGTCGACCCATAATGTGTCCGTTACACAGTAACGGCTATTTTCCAGCTTTGTTTTCTTATGGGTTTTTGGTCATTTCACTTGGGTTTTTGCTGAAGTTTTGTGTGGGTATAAATACCCCATTGCTCTCATATTTCAGAGCTAATCAAGAAGTTTTAAAAACAAGTTTAACAAGGGTTTAAGTGTTTGTTTTTGGTGTTTGTTTAAAAATCTTTTAAGCAATTTAAGAGTTTCGGTTTTGTGATTAAATTCCACAAGAGTTGAGGAGATCATCTTCTACAGTTTGAGCATTCACTCTTCTCCCTCCATCTCTTGTTATCATATAGAGAAGTTTTCCTAAACTCAATCTAGCTATTTTATATGTTTGATCTTAATTTCCATATGCTAGTTTTATATCGAGTTTAGATTGTTTTTATTGAATCTCATTGTTACACACACCCACTTGAGCTTTTAGTATTTTCATACATAGTATTATTGGGGTTGTGAGAGATTGTAACATTGAGTTGTGCTACATTGTGTTCTCATCCATTGTAGAGAACAATTTATTTGTTGTGAGCCTTTATTGTGAGATCACTTGTATTACACTAGTACACCAAGAGGAGTGTGTGGTGAGGACGGAGTCGATACCAAGAGGAGTGGCGTCGGTTGCCTAGTGAGAGGTGATAATTCCGAGCACTTGAGGGAGTCGATACGTGAGGACCAACACTTGAGGTGGTAGTTAGTGTAGTTACATTGTGAGATTGTAGATGTTGATCGGTGAGCGTTGAAACCGATATTGTGTGGTGTAAGCGTTTTCGGGTGATCGTTGAAAACCCGGTGTGATAGTGGATTTCTCCTCGGGAGTGGGGAGCGAAGACGTAGGACGGAAAGTCCGAACTCCGTGATCATTTGCTTGTGTTTGAGTTGCATTGGCGTTCATTTATACTTGTGCCCATTGCCTATATTGCCTATTGCATCTAGTTTATTTCATCCACTATATTGTTCACCCTTGTGTTATTTATATATCCTTGCACATATATTATTCATATCTCTTGTGCTAGGATATATTTATTAATAAGTTTTTAATTTGGCATAAATCGGATTAGATTTGCATAAACCCTATTCACCCCCCTCTAGGGTTCCTTCCTAGCGGCATTAGGGTACTTTCATTTGCATCAATCATGTAACACGTGACTTCTGACTTCAAATCCCCGATCTGGCACTTTATTCGAATCTTTCCCAAAGGTCTGGACCCACTGGTGTTGAATCCATAGATCGTAGTACTGGTGGAGGCTAGCTTACTAGTCGGTATTCCGAGATTATGCATCAATCGGAACGGCATAATACTGACAGCGGAACCCGGATCGACTTGGATCCGATTGACCACGCTGGAGCCAATATGCCCGGTGAAATATAAAGGCCGGTCATGCTTCGAGTTCTTCATCTGCATGTCTTCTTTGGTGAAGGAAATGCAGGGAAAATGATGCGCCGCGAGATTGCAGTGTTGAACTGACGGCTCCGGTTCTTCAGACGACGGTTTGATTCGAGTCAAGAAAGCTTCAGAGTCGTTCAAAGCTTCTTGCAATGCCTCCCTCGTGTCTTTTGAAAGACGTAACAATTCATACAGCGTTATTCTAGCCGGTATATTAGCTAGTTGCGCCATGATATCGAAGCGATGCGGAGTACTTGAGCTTCCAGGTTTATCTCTTCCAATCGGCAGATTAAACCGAGACTGCTTCGGGTTTTGGACTTCCTGCTGTAGAGGCTCTTTCCCTTTTTGCTTTTGTTGGGTTTTATCCACAACTACGGGTGCAGGAGGAGTCGCGATCACCCCCATTTCCGCTAATGTCTTAGAAGGAGCAGCTTTAGTCACCCCCTATTCAGCTAACTGCTCTGAGGCATCTGGATATTTAAAGTGGTATTCATTCCCGCTCCTGGTAGTAAAGGCTTCCTGCTCATCTTCGGATAATGGGAAAGTAGGTATACTTTCGTCATCTCCTTCTGGAATGGCTGTGGCCCCATAACAAGACTTACCTTTTCCTTTTGACTTTTTCTTGGAAGAGGATCCAGTCCATTGCTCATCCCCAATTAGATCGGGGTGGACCCAAAGAATCTCATCATTTGGGGCTTTATGTGGCACAAGTCCTTTCTGGCGTTGCTTGTGAGGATCGTCGTTCACTGTCTTTACCGCCCCATTTATCACTGGTTCCGGCTGAAACCAGTTCAAGGGCACGGATCCAAAACTGATCGACACTGCATTCGCGCCCACCTTCTTCTCCTTCGGTTGCTTCATAGTGATGACTCCAACATCTATTAAAGCTTGGATCTTGTCCTTGAGTGCGTAGCAGGCTTTGGTAGGATGATGCACTGCTCTATAGAACACGCAGTACTTTGGATCGTTAACTCTCTTAGCGTCTTCATGATCCTGGATCGGAGGCAACTTGATCTTGTTATTCTCTATGAGGTACTTGAAAATACCAGGAACTTCATCCTCCTTAAACGAGTAGACCTTCGGGAATTTCGGTTCCGAGGCCTTTTGCTTATGGGGCTGTTGTTGCCACCTTGATTGTTGAGGCGCCTTTTGTTGCTGCTGTTGCGGCTGCGCTTGCACTTCAAATGTTTGGTTCGCGTCCACTGCATTCGCTTGTGCCTTTCCCTTACCCTTAAGGACAAAGTTTTGTTGCGGAGTATTATTTGCCGTTTGACCTCTTTCAGCCTTCTTCCTTTTAAGGAATCATTCGGCCCGTTCTCCCCACACTTTCAAATCCATCCAGGTCTTTGGTGGTGCCATTCCCATAGCTTTGAGGATGTCCAACGAAAGATTATTGTGACAAGTCTCAAGAATGAAGTCTTCACTGACCGGATCCCTGCAGTTCATCGCTTTGTTCCGGAATCTCTTCACGAAATTTTCAACCGTCTTACCATTTTTCTGTTTCTCGTCAAATAGTGTGCCGATTGAGATCTCAGTGTTATCATCAAAGAAGTTCATCAAAAACATATCCTCCATGTCATCCCAACTGTTGATACTCCCCGGCTTGAGACGGCGATACCAATCAAAGGCTGCTCCTTGAAGAGTGCCAACGAATGACCGCACCATTAGAGGTTCATTCTCGGAGATTATTCCTAAGTGAGACTTAAAATATATTAAGTGCTGGGTAGGGGAACCCTTTCCATCAAACGGCGTGAAATTGATCAAATTGAATTTCGCCGGATATGGAATTGAATCCCACTCCCTTGGGTATGGACATGGTATTCCGGACCTCTTCACTTCTTGAGCATTCATCAACGCGTTGATTTTGCTCTCCAAGTCCCTCATTTTCTTATCCTCACTCATATCTGTCTTCGAGTGATTTCTGGGAGAAGTAACGTGGTCCTCCTTTGTATTGTTATCATCCGAAGGGCCACCCCCGTTATTGTTATTGACGGGAGGAATGTTCATGTTAACATTCTCGTCCGCTTCACGTTCATTATCATCTTGGTTAGGATTATTACGACGACTGGATTCTCCTTGATGAGTTGTCAATGCCGCGATTTGCTGGTTATGCATTTCTCTCATTTGTTGTATGGACATCTCCATTTCAAATTTGAAATTTTCCTTCTGCTTAGCCAAAGCATCCTCAAGTATCTTAGACACCTGCTCGGTGCTAATCATGAGTGATTCGCGGGGTTGTCCCGCACTAGATGCTATGTCATCAGATGCTATGGCTGAGCAGGCATCTGAACCAGCATCTGACACCTCATCCTCTAAAGGCAGTCCCTTCTGCATTCTTTGGTAATTCTTTCGTCTACTGGTCCCTGATTGCAATCGAGTCATACGCTGGGACACCGTGGCAAACTGATCCGGACTAAAGTGTCGTGTTGACTTTGTGAGACCCTAGAGGGGGGGTGATTAGGGTCTTATGCTAATCTAATCCGATTTTATGCCAATTAAAATTAATTAACAAGTTATCCTAGCAAGTATGTAATACAACAAGATATATGAGCTAGGATAAACAATATGATCAATAAGATATATCCTATATGATAGAAATATATGCAAGGATATATAAACTAACACAAGGGTAAACAATATGAAACAAGATAGTGGATCATATAAATAATGAGCTAATGACAATGGCGATAAGAGATATAAACACAAGTATGAATAAACGCCAAAGCACACTCAAACACAAGATATGATCACGGAGTTCGGACCTTCCGTCCTACGTCTCCGCTCCCCACTCCCGGGGAGAAATCCACTAACACAATCCGGTTTGGAAGCCGGAACTTCTTCTACACACTCGGTTTTCTAGCTAACCGAAAACTCTACAACTCACACTCTTGCAATCACACTCTACACCCACTAAGTGTTGGACCTAGCCGTGTCTCCCTCAAGTGCTCGGTTACAACCTCTCCCTAGGCACGTCAACCAACGCCACTCCTCTTGGGACGATCCCCGACTCTCACCACACACTTCTCACTCGGTGTACAAGTGTATTACAAAGTGATCTCACAATAAGCACAAATATCATAAATGATTGTTCTCTCTAACAAGGTGAGAACTCAATTAGGCTCAACTTAATGTCACACAATTCCACAACCTAATTATATAATGTATGCAAATACAATAAGCTCAAAGGTTGTGTGTGTAAACAAGGAGATATAAATAAAAACTTAACTCAATAAGAACTAGCAATAAGATTGATATGAAATACAATAGTAGAAATGCTAGAAAATAGAGTTAAGGAAACTTCTCTATAAATACAAAGAGAGGATGATGAAGTGTTGAAGATGAATTCTTCAATAGCTGATGAAAAGCTCCTCTTTGTAACAGCAAACCCAAAACAAACTTAAACCAAACTAAACGAGCTTAAACCCTTGTTTAAAACCTTGTTTAAAAACTTCTTAATCACCTTGAAAAGACATCAGCAATGGGGTATATATACCCTCTAAGAATCTCAGCAAAAACCCAAGTCAAAAGACAAAAACAGCCCCAAGGCAACGGTCAAAAAACTAGCCGTTGGAAGCAGAAAAATCACTCGTCGGTCGACCGGAAAATTCGTCGGTCGACCGGAAATTTTCATCGGTCGACCAGACCGGTTGACCGACAGCTCTCTGTCGGCCCAGTGAACTTTTGACTTCAGGTTCGGTCGACCGGTGCGGTCGACCGAATACTGATACTCCTGAAAAAACAGTTTTGCTGATTTTAAAACGCTATTTAAAAATATCAAACAAATTCCAAAAAATGTAAAACTTTGGAGAATGATTGTAGACATGATAATAAACATGCTACAACCACTGGTTTCGAAAAAGGACTTCCCAAATGAAAAATATCATCATTTTATAAATATGTTCAAAAACATGAAAACCTGGAAATTGATATTTTGATATTTTGACTCAAACAACATTTTGAAACCTTATGAAATGTTGTTATAGACTTAGTAAAACATGTATAAACTAATATTGAAGTCTATAAACTAATAAGACAATATTTTCACAAAATTGCATATTTTATGCAATGTTATCAAAAACACAATAGAGTATGAAACATATGAATATATATATGAATGTAAATTTGTTTCATATCTATATAGCAAAACCAAAACACAATAATAAATATGAAATGTGTAATCTCATGAAAACTCAAAACTATGTATGTATATATACCTATATATATATACATGGAAACCAAAACATATATGTATATATCAAACTATATATATATACATGAAAACCAATATAATGTGTGTGTGTAATATTGAGCTTAAAGTACTAACACACATAATATAAATCCTAAACTAAATTACCCAAGCTTGATCTTGATCTTCATTGAGCTCAACTTGGTACACGTTGCGGATGAAGCTAAACTTGGATCTTGAACTTGAATTGTATTGCTTCACTCCACATCTCCGCCAACCTCCATTTGATATCGTCGTTATGGCGCAATCCATCCAACCTCCAACAACGTTGTTTGTCTACAAAACATAGGAATGCACAAACACTAGACAAACAACATTAGTAATAAATTGTTTGTTAAACATCATCAAAATAAGAAGGCCAACAGACTTCCCTCTCCCGGTCATATTGACGGACACTTCTGGAAATTCGTCATCTTGACGGATAGGTCTCCTCCTGTGGAAACGTCTTGGTTCAGTCTCGGTCGTTCTGGTAGAGATTCTCTCAAACACCAAAACTCTTCTTAGGGCTTTAGAACAGCAGCATTCTGATAATACCGCCTTGATTATGTTGGCACACAGACAATGAGAATCCGTGTCTTGAACATTTCTTTTCCGGGACTTATTCTTACCCCCAGCCCTATAGTACAACTCGTCAGTTTGATAACTGGAGCAACCCATAGAGTGTTGGCACGCCTTCCTAGGTATAACATCATCATTATCAGACAGATGTGTTTCCCTCTGGGGATATAACACTTTATTGGTGTCCCTAAAAGTTACTTGTTCAGTTTTACGCCTTTGTGAGCGTGAAAACCTAACGGACTCCTGAACTTCAATCCGCAATCCAATGCGGTCAGTGATAGGGACTTTCCCTTTATTATCTTTTTTAGGGGGATTGGTACGACCCCCCAGTCTTGATTGTTGTTTGGGGACCTTTCAATGATCCCAATCGCTCCTTGACGGGTGCTTTACCTCGATCTTCAGGTAGAGGACCGAGGCGACCCTTCAAAGGGACTCTGGATTTGGGGAGATCCACGCTACCACCCGGCTCCATCAGAGATGTGGGGCGAGGGGAAACGAGATCTGGCTCATTCACTTTTGCCTTAAGCACTGGCTTTGCCTTTGGCCTCCACACTTGTTTGCGCTTAGGCGGCTTCTCGACTGCTTCTTCCTTCTGCATTTCTTTCACTTTCTGCAAAAGGGCTTGGGCATATGCGAGCAATGCTCAACGCTTCTTGATTCGCTCCTCGAGGGTAGAGCGGGTCCTCTTGACACGAACCCATTCGTTCGTTTCTGTCTGGGAGGAGGAGTTGGTTGTTCGCCGTTGTTGCTCCCAGCGCTGCCTGGATTTTAGATCCTCATTATAGCGGATCCCGTCCATCGACTCCGAAGCCTTGGCTAATTGCCGCGCAAGGCGTTGACGCCGTCTTTGGCGCGCCCTCTTTGACAAAGTTGGAGCGCCTTCAGCAATTGTCTTCACGGTGGAGGAGGAGCCTGGATCTGTAGTTTCAGCCTTTTTGGACGCCACAGGGATGTTGTGGGGCGTGGATACAGCGGCGGCAAGGGGATCCTGGATCTTCAAGCCTGAAATCCCGCGGGTGTTTCTGGAAGAGGAAGCCTTCCTGCGCCTGTTTGGAGAGGAGGATCTGGGGGAGGAGGAAGAGAGGTACTCTTCAAACTTCTGTTGATCGAACTCATATTCGATCTCTTCATTCACCCGGATCTTAAATGTCGGTTGCGTCACGACAGCCTCGGCAGCGAGGCTGTTGGCTCCCACTGTGGTCGCCAGTTTGTTTTCGGTAAAAGTTGCCTTCATTGTTGAATTCATTATAATATGGATTTCTTACAAAGAATTCAAAATATTCAATAAAAAGAATAAAAAATGAAAGATTACAACTTTTCAAAAATAACGCAAGATCCGTTCGTCGTTTCTTGCTTGCGTGGGTCTTTAGCCGGTGACGGGGATGTCGATATCCGTGGACTACCTGACAATTAGATCAGATCCGGAACTTCGTCGATCCGTGAAGGAATCTAGAAGCAGAAGCGATTATCTCGGCAACGGCAAGATAATTGCTCTTCTCAGGATTATCGCAACGGGATAATCCTAAGGAACGGATGCAGGTGATGCAGATCTGAAGAATCTCTCTCTTTAGTGTTGAAGAACTCGATCAATCTTCAGTCCGTCAGGGCTTCGTCAATTCTCCAAAATTCTAGATCCCAAAAAATGAAGGCCCTGGGGCTGTATTTATAGGCTCCAAGGAGATCCGGGAGGTTAAAACCGCGTAACGGGCGTTTTCTGGGCCTGGAGACACCCCAGGGTGTCTCGGCTTGGGCCGAGACACCCTTGGGTGTCTCGGATTGGGCCGAGACACCTTGGGGTGTCTCGGCCTTGGCCGAGACACCTTGGGGTGTCTCATCTTATGTTGAGATGTATTTTTGCATCTTCGTCCGTTTCCACCGTAATTTCTTCGTCCGAACTCAGATTTGAGCGATTTAAAGTGCGTTGGAAAACCGACAAAGAGTTCTATAAGCTCCAATGATTGGATCATCTGTAGAATAAATGAGACACGAGAGGCGTTGCGCCTTTTGTAAACGTCGTGGGGCTCCCGATCAATCTGTATCCTCGTTATTCCGAAACTCCGTTGCTTGACGTAGTCCGTCGATTCACTTCAATCATTCATCGATGTCGATTAAGCTTCTGTGACTTGGATAGTGACGTTCATCATCTCTTCTTAGCACTGAGCCGTTCGTGGAGACCTATAGGTAATTTTCGATGCCTACAGATACGGTTACGGATATGGTTTTGTATTGTAATATCCGGTCGTATCCAAATATCCAAATACATATTAGTCATATTATTACAATAGTTTTAATTCTTAGATTATGGATTTGAGGATAATTTTGATGATCAAAAAGTCTAATCTTAGCTTTTTTGATACAATGAACAAATTAATGAACTCTTTT
>BQKN01067005.1:68-12531 GCA_022839385.1 Asparagus kiusianus | reverse complement strand
TTGTGTGTGTGTCTATATATATATATATATACTTGAAAAATAAATTGATCAAGAGAGTTAAAAATTGTTTGAAACAAAGAGTTAACATGTTCTTTTCAAAACTTTTAATTAAATTTCTAAGTTAGACTTGGTTTTGTTTAACTATAATGAAAAGATTTACTAAGAGATTTACTTTGGAGTTATACATAAAAATGTTTTGTTGAGTAAAAGCTAGCTATCACTAATAGAAATATGAGATTCGCTAAGGGGAACATCCCTGACGAGAAGCTCCCATCACCAATGTAAACATCCCTGATGGCAAATGTCATCAGAAATATTCCCATCGCTAATGTACAAAGCCCGTCAGGGATGTGAACAATCTTGATGGGATGTCTAACATTCTTGATAGCAATGCCATCAGGGAAGTAGTAGATCCTGCTAAAAAATGAGAGCAGACCTTAGCCATCGGTGATGCGTATCCTTGATAGGTCTGCCATCAGAAATGATAAAAAAACTTTAGGGGGAATTATCCCTCCCAAAATTTCGCCTTGTCTTATCTTATCTTTTTATTTCTTACCACATTTTTTTAGCGCACCCAATCCCTCACTGTTGTCTACACCCCACCACCGCTTGCACGCCACCAATTGCCTTAGCCATCACTGATCCACTCCATTGCCGATTCACACCCCCTCCATCGCCCCCATTGTCGTCCCCACCATCCACCTCTCCGTCATTAGTGCGTGCTGCAGCTGCAGGTCTTCTCAAGGTTTGATTTTTTTCCAATTTCTCTTTTTATTATAATTTTATGGGTTATGATTTGCTTCTATTTGAATTTTTAAAATCAAAAACCATAATGAAACCCTAATTGAAATGATCTACCCAAAATGATCCTCACCATGACCCAATAGCGTTATCCTAAGAATATAATATAATCCTAATTAAGCTAATTTTAATTTTAATTACTCTAATCCCATATATAATACTAATTTAAGTTTGGTAACCCTAACCCTAACTTTAGTTCTAACCAAATCTAACTAGTTAAACTTATCTACCCAAGTGTATAACCCCAATTCAACTAACTTTAACCCAATTTTAAGCATTTTCTTATCTCTAATTAACTAATTTAACTTTAATAATTTTAATCCTAACACTAATAACTCAATTAAATTAATCTACCCAAAAAAGATCTTAATACTAACTCTAATCACATTACCCTATGTATAGAATCCTAATTAAACTAAGTTTAACCTTTTTCTTACCCTAATCCCATATATAATAGTACTAATTAAACTTTAGTTAGCCTAATCCTAATGAAATAACCCTAATTGAAGAAATCTAATAAAAAATGTTCTAATTATAACCTTAAATTCATTACTTAAGTCAATGTCCCACCTAATTCAACTAACTTTTACCCAAATTTGACCTTAATCCTAAACGTAATTAATTAATTTAAATTTAAGATCTCTAATCCTAACTCTATAAACTAACTACCAAAAATAATGCTAATGATAAACCTAATTCCATTACCCTAAGTATAGAACCCTAATTAAACTAACTTTAAACTTCATATGATCAACGAATTAACTTAACTTTAAGTACCCTCATCCTTTTAAGTCTAGGAACTCTTGATAACTTAATTTAACCATAATATTCATAATCCTAACCCAAAAAATATCATTTTAAGTATAGAACCCTAAAAAACTAATATTAACCATTAATCCTAAATTTAATTAAACTAATTTTACTTTAAACTAACTTTAGCCATTAGTCCGAACTAACCCTATTAAATAATACTATAAAGTTGTTCAATATAAATAAGCTTAATCCTAATAATATTATATGACTCTAGGCTATCATCCTAACTAAACTAACTTTTATCATATTACCATTTTAATCCAATTCAAAGTAAACTAGACTTTATCCTTAAATAACACTAATTTAACTATGATTATATTACCATAAGTCTAAGACTCTAATTAAACAAAGTTTAACATCTACTTGAAATCTACCCTACCCTAATCAAACTAATTAAACAGTGATTGTTCTGAGAAATCATTATGTTGTTATTGATGCATTCAATTTAGTTAGATATATAATATTGTATTGTGTTGTATATCATGATTATACAAATCAAAGTCATTATCCCTAGTTTTCTATCTAATAATGTTGGATGTCAACTTCTTCTAACATAACCGCACACAATTCTAGTTGGGTATGAAACTAATTTTTCAATCTAAAGAGAATAATATGCTTTATATTAGGAGCATGATTTACATACAATAATTATTAGATCCTTCTGGAGAGGATTCCCCTTCTCATACAGGTTAAGTGTATAGTAGTGTGTCATCTATCTTTGTGTACCTTAAGTATTTTCGTTCCTTAAAAATTTTGGTAACACGTACTGCATTGTTCTTCATTTATAATAAGCGTATGTTATTTTGTGTATTGATCTATTATTGATTTATTATTGATACGCATTATAACATCCGAACAATGTACTCAAAGAACATCGGGTAGGTGCTATCAAAAATTTATAGAAATAAAAATGCACAAACTATGCACAGAAAGATGTACACACTATTATGTTTCTAATAGGATAGGTTAATTTCCTATGACAGCCATTGAAGTGCCTTATTCAATATATGAGCGTTTGATTTTAGAAAACCATAATTTATGTCTTGGCGATTCCCCCTCTGTGATTTTAGAAAAACATAATTTATGGCAGATAAATATTTCAATATATTGCTTGTGTTGCTGAGAAAAGTGATTTCAAATGGGAAAGAGAGCATACCAAGAAAACTATGATAACCCAAAGAAAATTATTTTCATTATAGGACTTGATTGCAATCAGATCGACACATGTCATAATGATTGTATCCTCTACTATAAGGATAACGAAAACCTTCAAGAGTGCCCAATTTGTGAAGTGTCACGATGGGTACAATGCAAAAACCATTCAACACATGAGACATTAAGGTCTGTGCTTAAGTAAAGAAAGATTCCAGCAAAGGTCCTTCATCATTTCCCTTGATACCTAGACCAAAATGGTTGTATATGAATAAAGACACTACTAAGAAAATGAAGTGGCACATGGAAGAACATATAGATGATGGTAAAGTCAGACATTCGGTTGATGCAAAGGCGTGGAAACATGCGGATCAAACTTTTCCTTGGTTTACTAATGAGTGCAGGAATGTTAGACTAGGTTTGTCTAGCGACAAATATAATCCATTTGGGCTTATGAGTTCCAGTTGATCAAAATGGTATGTTATATCAATGCCTTACAATTTACCACCTTGGTTTTGTATGAAATGACTATATAAGATACTTTCATTACTAATTCCATGCAAGCATGCGCTAGGCAATGATGTAGATGTCTTCTTAGAATCACTAATTGATGAGTTAAAACAACTTTGGACGGAAGAGGTTATGACATATGAAACTCATGCAAAGTAGTCGTTCAGACTCCATGATATTTTGTTATGAATAATTAATGATTTTTTAGCCTATGCTAATTTGTCTGGTTGGTCTACGAAGGGAACATATGCTTGTTCAGTGTGTAGTCCATAATTCAAAGGTATTCATTTGCAATATAGTCAAAAGTTTTATTCTTGGTTTAATAGAAGGTGGTTGGTCCTGAAACACAAATACAAAATAAAAAAATTAAGCAAGTTGTTTGACGGGATTGTTGACAAGAGAGATGCTCTGCATCCATTAAGTGGAGATCAGGTTATACATTTGCTTGAGAAGTTTGCAATAGTTAGGCTTGAAAAGAAGCATTATTCGAAAGAGGATTTACTTAGAGCAAGAAACTTGTGTTGTAACAAAAAGATAGCAAAATGAAAGAGACAAGAACAAGTAGTGAGTGACGGGACTGAAGCCATAAAATTGCCCTTAAGATAGACAAAATTCAAAATAAATTCAATTACCTTATTGGAAAGAGTTAAAAATATGACACAGTTGGATGTCATGCACATTGAAAAAATATTTGTGATAATCTTTTATCAACACTGTAGAAAGATGCTAATAAATCAAAGGATGATCTACGTGTTCGTCAAGATCAAATTGAATTGAACATTCGACAAGAATTGCAGTCAAAAATATCAAAAATGACAAATATGAGTTGCATGCGTCTCGTGTTACGATATTAAAGAATGAAATGCAAACCTTTTGTCAAGTCCTCAAATCAATAAAGTTACCGGAGGGTTATGTGACGCCCTTGGTTTCACACATGGTTGCAGTCCAAGGTAAAACCAAAGATGTCAAACCTGCCATGCACCAAACACTGTGCATAAATATGTTTCACTGTGACTATCACTATAACTCTAGCAGATGTCAAAAATAAAGTAGTGAGGGTTCAAACATATATAACAAAAATGAAAATACAAGGAATAAAGTGTACTATCTGTAAATATGTCCCAATAGAAGAAAAGAAAGTACATATGATAAATTGAGATAAAAATAAGGGAAAATTGTTTGGGGAACCAAATTAAGTTGGGTCATTCATCCCCACCCCAAGCCCAAAAAGCATAACCAAAAAGCCCTTTTATAAAAATATAAGCGCAACTAACCCCCAAACACTGTATAATCCTACTGCCTAATGAACTCATTCCCAAATTACCCTTCCCTTCCCAATTTAAAACCAAAAAAATCCTCCATAATCCCTTTCCTCCTCCAGCAATTATTTTTGTGATGATCCAACCAATTTTCCCTAAAAAAATCATGTCGACCTCCGACCCCGATACCGAACCCGACCCGTCGCCGGTCCCCCAATCAATCATTGACGCCCTCTCAGTCGCCACCGTCGCCGACCCCTCCCTCCTTTGCGTCGTCTGCACCGACGCCCTCCCCCTAGTGTCCCCCACCAGATCTGCATCGAGCCCTAGCTCCTCCGCCGCAACTCCTGCCCCCTCTGCCGCTCCCCGCTCCCTTAATTACACCGGATGCGGCGGCGGCAAGGGGGAGGACGTCCAGGCGACGAGAGCTGTTAAGGTGGGCCGGGCGCTTTCGGGGATCTCGTCGAGGGCCGCAGAGACGGTGCTCTCGGCTCAGGTCATTTTGGATGCGGTCAGAGCGATGGCGATTGAAGAGAGCTGGAGATAGGGAGGTAATGATTTATTTGTTTAGTTTTTTTAAAGAATTAATTAAAGCATTGAATTGTTGCGTGATCGTCGTTTATGGAATCGAGATGGGTAAAAATTGTTTCTTTCTGAATAGATGTGTAATTAGGATGCAATTGGATGTTTTATGTTGTGGAAACAAAGGAAGATTTGGTTTCGAGATGGTTCAAAATTGTTTCTTTTTGTAGAAATATTCAGTTATGATGCAATTGCATGGGTTGCTGATTGTATCCATTTAATTTTGTTGCAGTGAAAGGGCTTTTTGACGAATTTGTTGATTAGAAGGGGTAATATTGATTTCATCCTTTCTATATCACAAAGTTGTTACGGATTACATGATTGTGATAAAAAGAAAAATTGTTGCTTTTAGGATCACTGTAGAGTTTAGTCAACAATAACGATGTCATTGGATGTTTAAATTGGAAAGAAACGTAATTTTCGCGTTTCACATGTTTGTAGTTTCAAAATTAGAGCAGAAGATAAAGAGGCCTTTTTGATGAATTGTTAAATTTAAGAGGTATGATTGTTTATATCCTTTTCATACACATGATTCTTATATGATGTTTAGGTACGAGGAGGAGGTTGAGAAGGCAATGAGGCAGATGTGTGGGCTTGAATGATGCAGATTCACTCGAGCCCGTCCGATGAGAATCTTCACAGTTCTTGGGGCTCTGCTATTGATAATGATGATGAGAAGGAGAACAAAAGATGGTTAAATGGGAGTGTTGTTATGTTTCTTAGTTATTCAAGGTTAAATAGAAAAATGAGGGAACATATATGTATCACAGTTAACCGTAAATGTGACAAATAAGCATATCATGTGATATTTTAATATTATATGTGACAATTCAATCTTACATGTGACTGTTCTACCTTATATGTGATATTTAGATCTGATTTGTGATATTTGGGGTGTTGTATGTGATATTTTGGTGTTGATTGTGACATTTGGGTGTTGTATGTGATATTTGGGTGTTGCTTGTGATATTTGTTGTTTATACGTGACATTTGGGTGTTGTATGTGATATTTGGGTGTTGTTTGTGATATTTGTTATTTATACGTGACATTTGGGTGTTGTATGTGATATTTGGGTGTTGTATGTGATATTTAAGTGTTGTATATGATATTTGGGTTGTAACGGCTTGATCCGAAGAAGTTAAAATTGAACGCAGGCTAGGGTCATAACGTCTTCGGATAAAATTGAACGCAGACCAGGGTCGCAACGGCTTCTTGGATCAATTTTAATAGCTTCGGATCAGGGTCCTATTACGACTTTGATCTCATCTTCAAGAACCACTCGGTGTCGGTGACCTCCTCATCGGGGTCGTCGGATCCGACGTCGACAGGGCTGATGATAAGGGAGTTGAATTACATGGGATTTTCTAGATTTGAAAATATTAATGATAACAATGGGGCGACACATTGCATCTAGCGGCGAGGAAAAGATGATTTTTGTTTGTTTTAAATTTGTTTGCTTTAAATTTGAGTTTTGAGTTCATTGTTTGTACTGCACATTGCTATAGATTGGTTCTACGAAGGAAATGGGATGATGGGTTGAGTTTATTGTTTGTACTGCACTTTGCTATACATTTGTTGTTTATACGTGATATTTGGGTATTGCTTATGACATTTGTTATTTATACGTGACATTTGGGCATTGTATGTGATATTTGGGTGTTGTATGTGATATTTAAGTGTTGCTTGTGATATTTGTTATTTATACGTGACATTTGGGTGTTGTATGTGATATTTGGGTGTTGCTTGTAACATTTGTTGTTTATACGTGACATTTGGGTGTCGTATGTGATATTTGGGTGTTGCTTACATTAGAAAGACTGCAAATGAAAGTTACCAAACATCTCATTTAACCTTGAATATCTAAGTTACAATCTCAACCCATCATCCCATTTCTTTCGTAGAACCAATCTATAGCAATGTGCAGTACAAATAATAAACTCAAAACTCAAATTTAAAGCAAACAAATTTAAAACAAACAAAAATCATCTTTGTCTCACCGCTAGATGCAATGTGTCGCCCCATTGTTATCGTTAACATTTACAAATCTAGAAAATCCCCTGTAATTCAACTCCCTCGTCATCGGCCCCGCCGACGTCGGATCCGACGACCCTGACGAGGAGGTCACCGACACCGAGTGGTTCTTGAAGATGAGATCGAAGCCATAACAGGACCCTGATCCGAAGCCGTTAAAATTTATCCGAGAAACCGTTACGACCCTGGTCTGCATTCAATTTTATCCGAAGCCGTTATGACCCTAGCCTGCGTTCAATTTTAACTTCTTCGGATCAAGTCGTTACAATCCAAATATCACATACAACACCCAAATATCACATACAACACCCAAATGTCACGTATAAACAACAAATGTCACAAACAATACCCAAATATCACATACAACACCCAAATATCACGTATAAACAACAAATATCACAAGCAACACCCAAATATCACATACAACACCCAAATGTCACGTATAAACAACAAATATCACAATCAACACCCAAATATCACATACAACACCCAAATATCACAAATCAGATCTAAATATCACATATAAGGTAGAACTGTCACATGTAAGATTGAATTGTCACATATAACATTGAAATATCACATGATATGCTTATTTGTCACATTTACGGTTAACTGTGATACATATATGTTCCCTCATTTTCCTATTTAACCTTGAATAACTAAGAAACATAACAACACTCCCATTTAACCATCTTTTATTCTCCTTCTCATCATCATTATCAATAGCAGAGCCCCAAGAACTGTGAAGATTCTGATCGGACGGGCTCGAGTGAATCTGCATCATTCAAGCCCACACATCTGCCTCATTGCCTTCTCAACCTCTTCCTCGTACCTAAACATCATATAAGAATCATGTGTATGAAAAGGATATAAACAATCATACCTCTTAAATTTAACAATTCATCAAAAATGCCTCTTTATCTTCTGCTCTAATTTTGAAACTACAAACATGTGAAACACAAAAATTATGTTTCTTTCCAATTTAAACATCCAATGGCATCGTTATTGTTGGCTGAACTCTACAGTGATCCTAAAAGCAACAATTTTTCTTTTTATCACAATCATGTAATCCGTAACAACTTTATGATATAGAAAGGATGAAATCAATATTGCCTCTTCTAATCAACAAATTTGTCAAAAAGCCCTATCACTGCAACAAAATTAAATGGATATAATCAGCAACCCATGCAATTGCATCACAACTGGATATTTCTACAAAAAGAAACAATTTTGAACCATCTCGAAACCAAATCTCCCTTTGTTTCCCCAACATAAAACATCCAACTGCATCCTAATTACACATCTATTCAGAAAGAAACAATTTTTACCCATCTCGATTCCATAAACGACGATCACGCAACAATTCAATGCTTTAATTAATTCTTTAAAAAAACCGAACAAATAAATCATTACCTCCCTATCTCCCGCTCTCTTCAATCGCCATCGCTCTGACCGCATCCAAAATGACCTGAGCCGAGAGCACCGTCTCTGCGGCCCTCGACGAGATCCCCGAAAGCGCCCGGCCCACCTTAACAGCTCTCGTCGCCTGGACGTCCTCCCCCTTGCCGCCACCGCATCCGGTGTAATTAAGGGAGCGGGGAGCGGCAGAGGGGGCAGGAGTTGCGGCGGAGGAGCTAGGGCTCGATGCAGATCTGGTGGGGGACACTAGGGGGAGGGCGTCGGTGCAGACGACGCAAAGGAGGGAGGGGTCGGCGACGGTGGCGACTGAGAGGGCGTCAATGATTGATTGGGGGACCGGCGACGGGTCGGGTTCGGTATCGGGGTCGGAGGTCGACATGATTTTTTTAGGGAAAATTGGTTGGATCATCACAAAAATAATTGCTGGAGGAGGAAAGAGATTGTGGAGTATTTTTTTTTTTTGGTTTTAAATTAGGAAGGGAAGGGTAATTTGGGAATGAGTTCATTGGACAGTGGGATTATACAGTGTTTGGGGGTTAGTTGCACTTATATTTTTATAAAAGGTCTTTTTGGTTATGCTTTTTGGGCTTAGGGTAGGGATGAATAACCCAACTTAATTTGGTTCCCCCAAGCAATTTTCCCTTAATTTAACGAATGATGTTTATTTCATATTAGAAGCCAAAGTCTATAAACGGGCTATCAATTCTTCGGTTGGAAGCAAAACAAGCAGAGCAAATCAAGTCATAGAGAACTTGAATGAGCGAGAGAAAGAGAAAAGAGAGTAAAAAGAGAAAGAGAGTTAGTCTTTTTCCATTCCTTCTTTGGTGTAGAAAAAATCATCTTTCCTATCATGTTTATTGTTGGTGTACATCTAGCCAAGTGTCTAAAGAAAAACTTGTGCACTCATTATTTTTCATAGTGGAATTTTTTTTGGACTAGATCATGTGGTTTTTACCATCAATTGAAGGGTTTTCTGTGTTAAAAATAGTAGTGTCTTGTTGAATATTTCTTTTTGTCATTTTATTATTATTTGCTTTATTAATCTATTTTATATACAGAGGAAAGGGAAAAAGTTAATAAATTACCCCTATTTTCTCAACAATTGGTATCAGAGCCTAGTAGAGATATCCCCTTTATATAAGGTAAAATGGAGAACACTAGTGTAAATAGTACCATGATCAATCTCAATAATTTTAATTGACTGATCTGGAAGCCCAAGATGGAGGATATCCTTTTCTGTAAGAATTTATATGATCCTATTGAAGGCGAGGAGGCAAAACCGGCAACTAAGTCTAATGCAGACTAGAAGAAAAATAATAGAAAGGCTATTGGAATTATTAGACAATTGGTGGATTGTTTGTTGGAAATTTGTAGTAAGAAGACAATGAAAGAAAATTTGACTTGTATTCTCTCAAAATCAATTACAATTTGAATTCCGATTACAAAAGAGAGGAGAAAGAATTTGATTCTCCTCTTTGTTTAAGACCGGGTTCTTCTTGGTAGCGATGGAGTGCTTCCTTCGATTGATCGCGTCGAACTTGCTCTCCGTTGACGATCCGACCGTACTATCTCACTGGAACGATTGATTTGTGTGATGAATTCGGTGTAGAACTCTCGATGAGTGTAAAGAACTCGTAATGAGTTGAGAACTCTAAAGAGAGTTGTTGAGAACCGAATAATTGGTTTGAAATGATTAACTTGCGTGGCAAGCTTAATCACGAACTCTTAAATGAGTTTCAGAACTCAGAGTGAGTTGGAACTCTGTAACAGAGTTGTTAGAACCGAAAATTCGGTTAATAGCCAAGTTGATCCTCCACTGATGAAGGGATTCTCAAAGATTTGATAATCTTCAAAAGATTTCCTTCTCCGTGTTGTTGAACTGTTGAGAATTGTTGACCTCCCACGGTTTTGATGCCAGCTCCTTCAACCTTTTGCGATTTTGTTGTTGAAGCCGATCAACCCACCAATCACGACCCCACTCTTTACTCAGTTGAGTAAATCGGTTATTTATATGAGGATTAGGGGTGTAACCAACCCCTAAATCTGCTCCTAAGTGAGCGAAAATTCCTCAGAACGTGGGATAACGGTTTTGAGGCCGTTCAGCTTGTATTTGAACAAGTCAAACGCCTGATTTGGCGTTATGGACCTTAACTTTGCGTCTAAGACTTGAGACGCAGAGTTAAACCTTTGTCAAAGGTTGGAAACGCACAGGCCTCATGCATTCTGAGCTTTGGAGACGCATAGGTCACTTGTGCATTGAAATCAACTCTGTGTCAAGAGTTTAGGACTCATAATTGAGTCTGTTGAAGAACGCACGTTATGTGTGCGTTTTGGTGCTTTTAACTCCGCGTCGCAGAGTTGACTGTCTGTTGGGGAACGCACAGTTCTTGTGCGTTTTGAATTTGAGAAATGCGGAAGTGAACTTCTGCATTTGATAGAGGTTGTTGACTTGTAACCTCTTCTATTATAACATTGCAAAAGCTGTTGTTTACTGATCTTTGACTGTTATGAGATATGAGAGTCGTCAGATTGTAACTCTCACCATCGGTTGTGAAGGCCACTGAATAGAGTTTTCATCAGCTGTCGGAAGCGTCGTCGAATTGTAACTCTTCTCGATCTGTGTGAAAAGTCTTCTACTTGCAGCTTTCGATTGTCGGCGCGAAAGCTATTTGATTGTAGCTTTCGTCGTGAGAGCTAGTCGGGAATCAACATCCATAGTGTCTTTTAGACGAATATTTGCCCACAACTCTCTACCAAGTAATTCACCAACTAAGTCCAACCTTTTATTTCTAAAATTATTACACTGCTCATCAGCATCTCTAATAGTTACCAATATAATATTAGTCATGCTGTTGTCACAGCCATCAAGATCAATCATCTCAGAAATGAAGTCGTGTTCGTGGCGATTGTGGAGTGGTGAATGCAGTGATTAGAAAGTCGTCTGATTGTGACTTCCATTGTCAAAGCTTGACAGGGATCAGCTATCCATTGTGATTTTTTAGACAGCCTACAGAACCCCCTCCAAAGTTTTCGAAAGTTCGCGGTTGACTGGGACGAATTTTCGGAATACTTTGGATCCCAAAGATTAGCGGACTGATTGTTCATTTCATCTGATCTGAAAACATTGCTGAACTTTGGCTGATGGTAAATCGTTTGTAATCATCCAATATGTATTTTTCAGTGGAGTCACCTGTTTCTTCTTGGCTTTAGTCGCCTTGATAGTTAACATTAGCCTCCCTCTATTTATTTGGAACCATGTCTTAGCTATAAACATAGAGGAACTCATGTGGTTGAGTCAGAACACACAGGTAAACTCTTTGTACCATCGAACTGAAACGCAGAGTTAAATTCTGCGTATAAATGTTCAACTAATGCAAACGCACAGTTGGATTCTCTGTGCTGAGGCATTAAAACGCAGAGTTAAATTCTGCGTTCAAAAACTCAAGCGACACAGACGCACAGGCCGTGTTTGGCGGGATCCTCTAATCCTGACCCGATTTGACAGCTCATAGCTGTCTATAAATAGACCGCCATGGGTCAAATCAAATGTCACCCGACTTTTTACCTCTCCTCTTTCGAAAGATTTTTAACGAAGACTCTTCGTTTTCCACTCCGGTGATCTCGTTCGTCTTCTCCGATTCTTCGTCATGGGTTCCAAGAGAAAGGCCGCTCCTCGCCCCCGATCTACTGCTGCAGCGGTGCCGCCGCCTCAGGCTCCACCCGTTGGCGGTAAGTGTCGCTCCTCGTGGCCGTCAAACTTGCTTCGGCGAGTTCTTTGACAAAGCCTTAGATGGGTTGCTGTCAAACTTGCTCCGGCGAGTTCTTTATGATAAACCCTAGATGGGTTCTTGCAAACTTGCTCCGGCGAGTTCTTTCTGACAAACCCTAGATGGGT
>BQKN01067001.1:0-12549 GCA_022839385.1 Asparagus kiusianus | reverse complement strand
GTCAAAGTTGTAACAGAATCATCAATGAAGAATAACGCAATTTCCCGCGCGAACAATCTGGCGACCACAGTGGGAGCCACCAGCTTCGTTGCCGAAGCTGGAGTGTCGCAGCCGCGGATCTCGATCCCGGTCGTGGAGGAGGTCGAGTACGAATTCGACCAGCAGAAATACGAGGAGTACGTGTCCTCGTCCGGATCTACCTCCTCCCCCAAGTCCAAGAAGTTCCAGAAGTTCTCCTCCAGGAGAAAAGTCCGTTGGTGTGATGAAGCTGAAGCCACCAACGACGACCTCACCCCAATCGACGCCGAAGCTGCGTTGAGTGAGGTCCTACCGACCTCAAAGAAGGTCAAATCTGCTATTGAAGGCATGGTGACTCTCTCCAAGAGAGCCCGCCAGAGGCAACGTCAACGCCTCGCGAAGCAATTCGCCAAAGCCATGGAGTCTGTTGACGGGGTCCGTTATCATGCGGATCTGAAGAATAAACGAGGCAAACAGCCTCAACAGCAAATGCAGGGTGGTTCCTCCAAACCGTCGACAATGGAGTGGGTCCGTGTCAAACGGAATCGTTCAACACTGGAGGAGCGCATCCGCAAGCGCCGCGCGTTGTCCGCGCAAGCACGGGCCAAAGCTGAGGAAGCCCGTCGCAAGCTGCAGAAGGAGGTGGTCAAAAAGCCGCCACCTACTCGCAAGGTTTGGAGGCCAAAGTCTGAAGCGGTTCAGGCTAAGGAGCAAAACTCGCAGCCTCCGAAAGTTCGGACGCCGGCAAGTCAATCCAAACAGCCGGTGATTGCCGCAACTACCCTGGGAGATCCCGTAGGACCATCCCAGAAGAAAAGATCAGTTTTGGAGCGCCTCGGTCCACTTCCGAAGGAACGAGGTAAAGCTCCAGTTCAAGAACGCTTGGGGCCAGTGAAGAAGTCCCAACCAATACAGCATGCTGGGGGTCGCCGCAACCCTCAACACTTGGAGCAAACCGCGGCACCCAAGCGCACAACTTTGCGCATAGAAGTGCGAGAGCCCGCTGAAGATTCACGCCCACAAAGGCGTGTTTCGAGGCGTGTGACTCTGGATGGTCCGAAGAAGACAATTATTCCTCAGAAGGAAACGTTGTCATCTGATGACGACAACGTTATACCTGAGAGGTCGTGCCAACACAGGATAGCTTGCTCTGACCTTCAAACAGATGAGCTGTACTATCGTGCCGGGGGTACGAACAAATCCAGAAAGAGAAGCCCTCGAAGATTCGGGACTCAGTGTCCTTGTTCAAATCTCATTCGGGCGGTACTGTCTGAATGCAATTTTGTTAAGGCAGTCCCCGAAAGAGTATCGGTGTTCGAAAGACTTAGCACTGGAGCGCCAAGGCCAAGGCATAGGCGTTTCCAACGAAGGAAAACAAGGGTCGAGGGCGGTGAGCATTCAAGGGTCACCGCCAACATGACCAGCACAGGAACAGCGGCTCAAGACAACCCCGAGGCGGTTCCAGAAATAACCCGACGTGTAACTCGTCTTCAATCCGGAGCTATCATCCGTGCGACGTATGGTAGAGTCCGAACAAGAGTACCTTCGGGAGATGAAGAATCAGATGCCGGCTCAGCAGTTGCATCTGACAATACCGTGTCCAGCGAAGGACAGCCCCGCGAGTCGTTCATGATAAGCGCGGAGCAGGTGGCCAAGATGCTTGAAGATGCCATGGCCAAACAACAGGAGACCTTTCGGTTCGAAATGCAAATGGCTATGCAGAACATGAGAGAAATGCATGACCAACAGCTGCAAGCATTAAGGAACCAACAAGGGGAACCAAGTCAGCCCAACCAGAACAACCTGGAAGATGAGGGTACAAATGAAGCTCGCAACGTCAATAACCCTCCCATCAATCCAGGGGGTGGTAATGATAATACCAGTGAAGACACAGGTGAAAGCCTAAAAATTAAGAATCTCAAGAACAAAATCAACACATTGATTTCTGCTCAAGAGACTAAAAAGACGGGCATTCCCTGTCCCTACCCAAGAGAGTGGGAATCGATCCCATATCCGGCGAAGTTTAGTCTAATTAACTTCACGCCGTTTAATGGGATGGGTTCACCAACTCAGCATTTGATTTATTTCAAATCGCACTTGGGAGTCATCTCTGGCAATGAGCCTCTGATGGTGCGGTCATTCGTTGGCACTCTTCGCGGAGCTGCCATCGATTGGTATCGTCGCCTCAAGCCAGGAAGCATAAACAGCTGGGATGACATGGAGACGAAATTCCTCGCGAATTTCTTCGACGACGACACCGAAATTTCAATCGGGTCGTTGCTTGATGAAAAGCAGAAAGACGGAGAATTAGTCGAGGTCTTCGTCAAAAGGTTCCGGAATAAGGCGATGAATTGTCGGGACCCTATCAGTGAGGAGTTCATCCTCCAAACCTGCCACAACAACCTCTCGCTGGAGGTTTTGGAAGCAATGGGCACAGCTCCATCCAAGACATGGAAGGACTTGAAGGTCCGAGGTGAGCAAGCTGAGCGATTCCTCAGGAGGAAGAAGGCGGAAAGAGGCCAACCGGCTACAAATCCTCCAAAGCAGAACTTCAATCAGAAGGGAAAAGGTAAAGCTCAGGTTAATGCTGTTGATGCTAATCAAACCTTTCAATTGCAACCTCAGCAACAGCAGCAGCAGCAGCAACGAGCTCCACAGCAATCGCAGCCACATTGGCAGCAGCGGTCTCAGAAACAAAAGTCTTCAGAGCCGAGGTTTCCCAAAGTCTACTCCTTCAAAGATGACGAAGTTCCCGGCATCTTCAAATATCTGTTGGAGAACAACAAGATCCAGCTGCCGGCGATTGTGGATCATGAAGGAGCCACTAAAGTGACGGACCCGAAGTACTGTGCGTATCACAGAGCGGTTCATCACCCTACGAGGTCATGTTACCAACTCAAGGACAAGATCCAGGCGTTAATTGATGTGGGAGTCATAACTCCGAAGCCTGCAAAGAACGTGGGTGCAAACGCAGTGTCAATCAGCTTCGGATCGGTGCCCACGACTTGGTTTGAGCCAAAGCGCGTCACCAAAATCGGGATGAAGACGGTGAATGACGACCCGCACGGACAGCGTCAAAAGGGACTTGTGCCACACACAACCCCGAACGGCGAAATCCTCTGGGTTCATCCGGATCTCATTGAAGATGAACAGTAGGTCGGATCATCATCCAAAAGGAAATCAAAAGGCAAGGGAAAATCCTATTACGGAATTTCTGCTATTCCAGAGGAAGATGACGAAGCAATCCCTGCTTTCTCATTTTCTGACAATGAACATGAAACTTTTGTAACCACCAGAAATGGGAACGAACATCGGTTCAAATATCCAAATGTCTCTGATCGACTAGCTGAGGCAGGGATGACCATAACTCCCCCCGCATTTGCTGAAGGAAACCGACAGGAGCCCCTGCACCAAGATGTTCCAAACCCGAGGCAGTCTCGAGTCAATCAGCAGATTGGAAGAGATAAACCGGGAGATTCAAACATTCCTAGCCACTTCGAGGTTATGACCCAATTGGCTAACATCCCAGTAAAAGTAACTCTACACGAGTTATCACGTCTTTCTAAGAATACTAGGGATGCGTTCAACATTAGTCCTGACCAGCTCACTCAAATAGTTCAAGAAGCGTTAATCAAGCAGAAAGAAGAATTTGAGGATAAGATGGAATTGGCTATGCGACAAATAAGAAAGTTGCAAGCTGAAAGGTGTAAATGTTGCGCTACACCAGCCGCGCCTATTCCACACAGGACAAATGACAACAGTCCGAATCTGAATATGGTGATCAAGACTGATTCACCCCTCGGTAACGCTGGGGGTAGCCCAATTCCTTCTTCTCACCATCACTCAAAGAGAGATGGAGATGAAGACAAAAAGCAGAAGGAGATCGAGTTTGTCACCACCTCGACTAGACGTTATCCCAAAAGAAAGAGAGTTGAGGAAAGCCAACCAGAGTCCATACCCAGGTTCGCTACTGACCAAACATCACAACGACAACTACGGGAGCGATCGCCACAACAGTCGCTTCAGATGCAACGATACTCCTTCAAGGACGATGATGTTCCAGCCATCCTTAAATATCTTCTGGAAAATGACAAAATCAAGCTCCCACCCATCAGAGATCAGGAGGAAGCTAACCGGAGTTCAGATCCAAAATATTGTGGGTACCATAGGAGGATTCTTCATTCCACGGAGACTTGCTATACCCTCAAAAATACGATACAAGCCTTGGTTGAAGCCGGCGTCTCAATAGTAAAACAAACTGAATGAGAACGGCTAACACCACTCCGACAAGTATAAGAGTATAAACTGCTCCTTCCTACACTCCAATAGGTATAGGAGTCTAAACCATTTCCTACTATTGACGGGAAGTTCCTGGAGGATTGTTATATTCTCAAGGATAACCCGGTCATATAACTGATTGTAATGACAAACCCAGCGTTGTAAGGAAAGCTGAGGGTGGATGAATAATGTATCGGGAAGTTCCTGCAAGAATATCACGCGTGGTATTCTTAAGGATAACCCATTCACTATAGAAGAGATGAATAAGAAATCCACATTCAAGCTTTTATTGTCAAATTCTAACTCTCATCCACCCCATATTCATTGGTGTACGGATGCGAAGCTGTGCTACCCCTGGAAATTCAAATCCCCTCCCTTCGGATCGCTCTCGCAACGGAGATGACGACCGAAGAGCAGCATCAGAAGCGTCTCGAAGAACTCGAAAGGCTGGACGAAAGGCGCTTGGAAGCTCAACAACACATCGAGTTCTACCAGGCTAGGATATCCAGGGCTTTTGACAAAAGGGTTCGTCAAAGAAGCTTCAAATAAGGAGACTTGGTCCTCGCTGCGCGCCGACCGATAATCCTCACCTCTAAGAAGAAAGGTAAATTCGAACCTAAGTGGGAAGGACCGTTTGTAATAGACACAGTCTATTCAAACGGTGCTTATCGCTTAATTTCTTTAGAGGGTAACAGGCAATTAATGCCAATAAATGGGAAGTTTTTGAAAAAGTACTATCCCTAGTACATTCAGGACAACTCATTTATCGGGATGTTCCTCGAAGAATATTACACTTAATATTCTAGAGGATAACCCAATTTTATTTTTACCACCAAAATCCCTCGCTGATCAATTTCAATTGACAGTGAGTCCACCAAAAAGGTTCACTCTCAGTTCGGAGTCCCCTTTCGATGAACGAAAGAACACCATTTCTTTTCTCTTGGGTTCAACCTTTTTATGGTTGTAACTGAAGTTGAAATTTCTCTTCGATAAACGAAGAACTCATCTTTCGATCTGATAACCAATCCTATAAAAGGAAAGTTTGTCAGTATCTTCCAGATTCTCGGAGTGGAGATCCCACTTCTAGTTTCCTTCTTGCACTGGAAATAGAATATAAAATTCTTCCTTTCCAGAGTCAAGGAATAGAATATAAAATTCTTCCTTCCTTGTTTGGGGAATAGAATATAAAATTCTTCCTTCCCCACACCAACTCCTTTTCCAAAGTTTACCAATTTAGGATTCATCCTAGGAAGTTTATCCCGAATCCTAAGCAGGGATAAGTCTGCGCCTAACACGTGCTGCCGGTTTAGTCTTTTCCCGATTGAAAAAGACACCAGAGTTCGATTCTGGGGTATTTTATCCTGAAACCTAAGCAAGGATAAGTCCGCGCCTAACACGCGCTGCCGGTTAGTTCTTAACCGTTAAAAAGAACACCCGTCCGCATAGTCAACATTGTGGCTGGTTGTTATTAATAACACCGAAATCCATGCCTCATACGCATGGGGAATTTTATCCTGAATCCTAAGAAAGGATACGTCGACGCCTAACACGCGTCGCCGGTTTGGTCTTTATCCGTAGAAAAAGATACCAGAGTCTGACTCTGGGGTCTTTTATCCCGAAGCCTAAGTAGGGATAAGCCAACATTTAATACACGTTGCTGGGTAGCCTATTCCCATAATAATGGCAAAGCCTACATATTCAAAGTTGTAGCACAAAGTCTAAAGGAGTTCATTCCTTTAGCGCAACGTCACATGCGGAACGGATTAAAACAATCCGCATGTAAGCCCGACTCAAACGGTAGTCGGTAAGAGCATATCAAATCCGTTGAAGGCTGAGGATTTGCCAAAAATCCTGAGTCAACGTCTCATACACGTTGCTGTTTAGTCTTTTCACAGGAGAAAGACGAAGTCTACGTATTCAATACCGTAGCACTAAAAGAGTTAACTCTTTTAGCTTAACGTAACGTGTGGAACGGATTTAGACAATCCGCACGCTAGCCCGACTCAAACGGTAGTCGGTAAAGGCTAATCAAGTCCGTTGAAGGCTGGGGGTTAGCCAAAAATCCTAAGCCAACACCTAACACGTGTCGCCGGGTAGCCTATTCCCGTAACAATGGCGAAGTCTATGTATTCGACATCATAGCACGAAGTCTCAGAGAATTCAATCTCTGAGCGCAACGTTACATGCGAGCGGATTTAAACAAATCGCATGCTAGCCCGACTCAAACGGTAGTCGGTAAAGGCATATCAAACCCGTTGATGGCTGAGGGTTTGCCAAAAATCCTATGATTATTGTGGTCAATCATTTCAAACGGAATGACGAATCATAATAAAAATAAAAAGGGAATTCACTAAAAGAGTCAAAAGTCAAATCATTCAGTAAACAAAATCAAACATCAAGCCCGTGGCTAAAAATCTGCTGACTGAACTTAGACAGCTTATCATCATAAGCTTGAATAAGCTCAGCCCTAATTGACTCCTCAGTGGCGGCCGAAGTCTTCGCAGCAGTCTCTTCTGTCTCGGATAGCTTCTGCTTCAAGGACTTCAACTCATCGGACAAAGCCGTACAGGTCTGCTCGTCCTGTGCTTCTGTCATCTGAAGAATGCCAAAAGTCTCCTCTTCTTCGCGGAGTTCTTTTCTAAGCTGATCTATCTTGGTCCCACAAGAAGTAATAGAAGAGCGAAGCTCGGCAAGTGAAGATAACCTGGTAGCAAGGCCAGTCTCAACTCGAGCTACTCGGTCTCGCTGCACCTGAACCTCAAGATCATCAAGAAGCTGAGTCTCGCGCAGTGACTGTAAACGAGTATCCAGCTCAGCAGCAATGAAGGAAGAAGCACCGGTATCTCGAAGCTCACGAAACATCTGAAGCTCACGCTCTAAGCAGTCGAGATCGTCAACTATGGCCTTCGCCAAATCTAGGTATCCTGCCTCCCTTATTAAATTGATTCTGGAATCAAGGAAAGGTTTTAACTGGTGAAGGGAAAGTCCACTGTGGAAAAGCTTGCCAATCATAGCCTTCACAAAGGAGAAGAAGGAGCGAACTTCTAGACAGATAACGATCTTGTCGGGATCGTCGTCGGATAACAACTCCTTCACTAAGACATGAAGACGAGAAGAACGCCCTATACAAAAGAGAGGGAGAAGTCCATCAAAAGTCTTGATAAGAAAAAGGAATAACACTCTTCAATGAGTTAACTTATACCTTCTTTCTCTTGAGCCGCTGGGGGTAGTGGAGGTGTAACGGCTGTAGGTGCATCAACTGGTATAGTTGGTCTCACAGCCGGCTCAACAGGGTCTTTCTCAACAAAAGCTCCTGCAAGATTCAAAACGGAATTCGCAGAGGCATTACATTATAGTTGCATTAGTCAAGATTGGCTAGTCCTATAATTAACTCAGAAAGAAGCACATACCTTCAAAGGAACCATCCTCAGGGTTTTCAGCGAAGGCGGGCTCAGAAAACATGTCTCCAGGTAGCTGGTCCTCAATCTGAGGTGAGATATATATGTAGCGCATCATAGGAGTGTCCACAAACAAGCTTCCCTCGTCGAAGTCATCGATGGAGAAATCTGACATAAAAGGATATCAGTGCCAAAGAAAAGTGAAGAGACTACAACTGATGGAAATGAGTTACCTCTCACGGGTGCATCGGCCTCTTCATTTCTAGGATTCGCCTCCTGTAAATTATCTGAAGAAGCAAGAGGTAGAGGACAGTTAGAGGGTACACAAATTCATTTGGTGTATCATCTAAAGAAATACGTTGTCAGTGTTAGATGTACCTTGATTCACGGAATCGGGTCCTACATTGCCCTCCTCTCCAATGTCAGCAACCCCTGTAGGCCTCTCTACAGGGGGTAGCGGATCAGACTCATCGGGAGATACAGGGATTGGATCAGGACTCATCTCATGCTCCTCACACGCTCCTATATAGAGAGGGAGAAGTATAAGTCAATGCGCTGAGTAACCAGAGGAATAGTTCTCAGGATAAATGTTACCTCCGTCACTGGCAGGATCATCACCAGCTAGGTCCGTATCGGAAGCTCGGGAAGCTGCAGGCAGCTTACGGACTAACCTCTTCCGCCTAGCAGTGGGGACCGAAGGTCTCGCCCGAGGAGGAGGATAGAACTCTTCATCATGATCAGCTGTAGTCCCTGAAACATTGAACTATAGTCAGTTTCAATACCTCTAGAAAATAGAAGGAAAAGATGAATAGCAAACCTCGCTCAGAAGAGTCATCACAATCTTCGGGATCTCCGCCGGAAGCCTCGTCTGTGGAATGGAATGACCTATGGCCATCTTCATCAATTCGGCGAGTCTTATTCTGTGTCCTCTGTGATCGAGCTTTCGCCCGAATCCTGCGCGAGTCAACCCGAGAAGCTTCCTCAGCCTCTAGCTCCGCAATCGGCTTCACAGGGATAGTCTTGTTGGCTGCTAATAACCACTTGCAGCTCAAGAAGGTGAGATTCAATTGCCGATCAATACTCGGAAGGCTGAACTTGGCGCCGGTACAGCCAGTCACGGTCCACAACCATGCACGAAGACCGTCCACCAAACCACTGTGGGTCCGAAGCTGCTGACGAGGATTCCCGATGTAAAGCTGATCGTAGCCAAACTGGCGAGCAAATCGGCAGGGTAGATATGGCTCTATGAAGCACTCATTCCTCACCCGGAAAGTCAGATAGCCGGGCCTGATGTTCACCAGCCAATTAAAGCAGCCAATGTCTAAGTGGGTCCGATTCTCTCTCGGCCTCTCATCGTCTGTCAAGCACTCGCCATATCGGCCGGAGAACTGCGGAAAACAAGTGGAGAATGCCCAACACTTGTGGACCTGCAGCTGCTGTCGGACATCAGAAAACCCGCGGCCTTCCCACCTACCATTTTCAAGCAACTGCAGCAGGGGAACAGAGTGATCTGTGGCGTTCGGCACCGACATCATGTCCGGACGGTGAAGGACGAACCAGGCCATCAAATAAGCGTACGGAAGCTCTACCTTAAGCGTGGGAATCTGACCTGGCAAATCGGTCTCCTTCCGTGTGAACGCACTGGAAAGCTGTCGAAGTCCTCGGTGAATGTTAGCCACCATCACCGGAAGAAGTGAGAGTTCCTTCTTGTATGCGAGCTGAATTGCTGGGAAGAGTACCTCCAAGGGCAAGGCGTCCCCAGACTGGTATGGAACCACGCACTTCTTCAACCAGATAGCAAGAAAGCCGACAAGAAGAGTCATCGGCTGAATCGGTGTGGTCGCATGCCATAAGAAAGATCTGAACTTGGTCTTCGCAGGAAAGCCACCCTCAGGACTGCTGGTGGTATAGGAATGAGCATCAATCTTCTTCAGTAGATGGTTCACCTCTGAAGGAGTGAGTGGAGCCAACTCACAAATATCCTCGCCAGAGCTGCTCTCCAAGTTCTTGAACAAATAGTTCGCGAACTGCTTCAGACTCACAGAGGCCTTCGTCCTTTTGGCTAAAGGCTCAGACTGCGCCAAAGCGATATGGTAATGGCAAGTGAGATCCCATAGAGTCTCGTAACGGTCGGGCATGCGATCCTTCAGCTGACTCAACTCATGACTGGAAGGGAAATACTCCTGGTATAACATCTGCCCCATGGTCAAGCCAGAAATCCTATGCATCTCATGAAGAGCCAAGCCCAACTCCCCCTGACGGGTCAGAAAAGTGTTCGAGTCTGGATTATATAACTCGAACAAAGCACAGAAATGTCTCAAACTGACAGGCAGGCCATACAGGGTGGCACGAACGGCGGTATACAAACCGCAAGCGTGCAACTCCTCGCCCCAGCGGCTCAAGACGTATGTCGTCATGCGACTCCACCAAGACTTGTCCGAAGAGTGGACCCAACCATAAATCCTGTGACGAGTCGCAGGCATCTCCCGCCCTAGGGCAGCGAGGCGATTCCTCAAAGTCGAAGCAGTGGCGAGAAACTCGTTACGTGGTGGTGCATCCAGTCCCAACACTCCGGGATGCAATCCGGTGATGTGACTCCTGCTTGAACCAGGAGCTGCCTGATGGGTGATATAGCCGCAATGGACGCTCTCATGATCCATGTCAAACGCCACGACATCTCGCGTGTCACGGCTTGACACCTGAGTTCAGTCAACGAGCGATGTCGAGGAATTTCTGGCACGTATATGAAGCCACCGCCGGTCCTGTGAAGCCACTGCTCAGCGTTAATGAACACGGCTTCTGGGTCATCGACAGAATCACCAAATAGGAAATCGCTCTTCCGGAGAGGCTGGGTAGAGCTGGCGTCCTTCACAAAAGGAGCATCTGTGATCAGCTGGCGAATAGCTCGATGACCACCCTCCCTCACCACCTGGGCAACCTCAGTCGACGTGTCCGAAGCAAACTGAGGAGTAGCTGGAATAGGGGAAGGATTGTCAAAGGTCGAGTAATGCTCGCCACGACGCCCATAGACTGCGTGGGCTGAGAACGATCCAGAAGGGTACCCCACTGCAGAATAGACAATTAAACACGGGTTAGTCTCGGTTATAAAAGGAAATTGAACTCATCTTACAAATAGCTAAGATAGAGTCATTGCCTTATAAAGGGTGAGACGATTTGGCCACATTGTACAATCATAAGATAGGGTGCATCGAGGATCCCTGCCTTATGAAGCGCAATGCAGCGTCAATTCGCCCCCTTTATTTTGAGATATAGTTTTGACCAAGCAAAACATATCTTTGAAGCGTCAATCCTCACCAAGGAGAATCAAGGCTCTTCCCGATTGCCTCGCCAAGGAGAACAACGTGGGGTAAACAGGGACCAATTCGTAAATTCTTAGAAAAAAAGGGGTTAATTTGCAAAATTCCCAAAAATGCCAAAGCGTCGATCCTCACCAAGGAGAATCAAGGCTCTTCCCGATTGCCTCGCCAAGGAGAACAACGTGGGGTAAAAAGGACCAATTTACAAATTTTTAAGAAAAAAGGACTAATTTGTAAATTTCCAAATATTGCCAAAAATAACTCACCGGCGTAGGAAGGCGGCGCACCATCAGCTGACATGGCAGGGGAACGACCTCTCGAAGAACGCGGCATGACGAGCTGCAAAATAAATCAAAAGAAGTCAGATCTAGAAAAAAGATCACTTTTTTATCAGATCTACACCCCTAAAAGATTAAATCAAGGCTTCAAATCACACCCTCGACCCTCATATATGATCCCACAAATGCATAAATTAAATTGAGCATGAAAAAGATCAAAATTGTGGAGGATTTACCTGAAGAAAGGCTCGAGATCCAATAAAGATGGGATCTTTTAGGAAACTTTCACCACGTGCTCGAGGGGCCTGAGAGAAATTCTAAAAAATGGTTTTTCGAGGGATTTTTCAGTTCAAGATCAAAAGGAAGCCTAGATCTGGGACAACTATTAAAGTTTCGAGGAGAAAAGACGCTCGAGGGAAGAGAAAATCAAAAAAGAGGGTTGAGGGGGGGCCGGCCCTAGAGAGGAGGAAGAAAAGAAAAGAAAAAAGAGAAAAAAGCCTCTTTTATAGCCTTGAACCAAATCTGGTTGAACCAGACCAGACCAGGCTGGACCAGACCAAGCCCAAATTGGACCAGACTGAGTCAGAGTGAGCCCGAATGGGCCAGATTGAGCCAGATTGAACCTGGCTGGACCTGACCAAGCCAGAGTGGATCAGACTGAGCCAGAATGAGCCAAATTGAGTCTGAATGGACCAGATTGGACCAGTTTGAACCAATTTCGAACCAGTTTGAACCAAATTCGAACCAGAATTCAAATTGGAGCTGGATTAAGCATTAAAATGACTCCAGATCAACCTACGGTTCAGTTCCTCACCTATTTAATCCCTCTCTCACATATTTGGAAGGGTTGGAAAGATTTTTGAGCCCAAATACTGCCTTTTTTGGCTCATTTTTAAGCCGGTTCAGCTCATTTTGGGCACGGAAATACTCCAATAAGGTATACGAGTATAAACTATTCCCTATTTTTATTGAGAAGTTCCTGGAGAATATTCTTCTAAAAATATTCTTGAGGATAACTCAATAACACAACGCCGACAATCGAACGAAAGTTGCACGTTGAACCAACCAACAAAAGCTAATGATTGGAAAACTAGGAATCGACTTCAAGTTCAAATTCCGACGACGGTCAGACAATAAATGCAGCACCGAAATCCTCACAGGCGTTCTACAAAGCACTGAATGACCTGGTGGAATTGAAGGAAGCCAGAACAGAAGCCATTCCAAGGTCCCGTTATACCGACTCAAGGTTGGGACGATCAC
>BQKN01066999.1:0-16814 GCA_022839385.1 Asparagus kiusianus | reverse complement strand
GGTTGCCTATAAATAGGCGGGGTGATTCATCATTTGAGAGGACTTTTTTTGAAGAGCCGAAACTCTGCCGGATTGAGAACTTGTGCTTGAGTTTTTGAAGGCTTGAAGACTTGGACGTTATGATCTGGTTCTTGATGAGCACCCGCGTCACAAAAGGCAGGAGTTCGAGGGAACCAAATCTTCAGATCTACGTTGTTATACTCCGGATCAAAGCTTGGTCTTTGATCCCGAGATTTGAGCGATTGTTTCCTTGGTGAAATAATCCCTCCGGCTATTATTTCCTTGGTGAGATAATACCCGTGATATTGCGTAGATCTGTTCAGATCTAGATCGTGCGGTGGTCAATGGATCAACCATCGGTGCAGGCAAACAACCCACGCAAGCGAGCGACCGCAAAACAGGAGCTCGTGATTTGTTCGGTAAACAAGAGAAAAGTTATAATTTTTAGTTCTTTGTTTTGATTTTTCATTGTAACCGGATCTTATAAAAAGACCGGATCTTTGTAACGCATAAAGTTGTTATTTAAAGATGACAATGGGATCAGTAATGAAGAAGACAATTTTTCCCGCGAACAATCTGGCGATCACAGTGGGAGCCACCGATCTCGCTGCCGAGATCGGAGCGTCGCAGCCGCGGATCTCGATCCCGGTCGTGGAGGAGGTCGAGTATGAGTTCGACCAGCAGAAGTACGAAGAGTACGTGTCCTCGTCCGGATCAACCTCCCCCCGTAAGTCCAAGAAATCCCAGAAGTTCTCCTTCAGGAGAAAAGTCCGTTGGTGCGAAGAAGTTGAAGCCACCAACGACAACCTCACCCCGATTGACGCCGAAGTTGCGTCGGGTGAAGTCCCACCGGCCTCTAAGCAGGTCAAATCCGCCGTTGAGGGCGTGGTGACTCTCTCTAAGAGAGCTCGCCAGAGGCAGCGTCAACGCCTTGCGAAGCAATTCGCAAAGGCCATGGAGTCTGTTGACGGGGTCCGCTACAACGCGGATCTGAAGAGCAAATGAGGCAAACAGCCTCAACAACAAATGAAGGGTGGTTCCTCCAAGCCATCGACGATGGAGTGGGTCTGTGTCAAATGGAACCGTTCGACGCTGGAGGAGCGTATCCGCAAACGCCGCGCATTATCAGCGCAAGCATGGGCCAGAGCTGAAGAAGCCCGTCGGAAGCTACAGAAGGAGGTGGTCAAGAAGCCGCCATCAACTCGTAGGGTTTGGAAACCGAAGTCTGAAGCGGCGGTTCAGACCAAGGAGCAACAACTGCAGCCTCCGAAAGCTCAAACTCCGGTGAATCAACCCAAGTCGCCGGTGATTTCCGCAACTGTTCCGGGAGATCCCACAGGATCATCCCTGAAGAGGAAGTCAGTTTTGGAGCGCCTCGGTCCACTTCCCAAAGAACGAGGCAAAGCTCCGGTCCAAGAACGGTTGGGGCCAATGAAAAAGTCCCAAACGATTCAACATGCTGGGGGTCGTCGTAACCCTCAACACTTGGAGAAAATCGTGGCACCCAAGCGCACAACTTTGCGCATCGAAGTGCAAGAGCCCGCTGAAGATTCACGCCCACAAAGGCGCGTTTTGAGGCGCGTGACTCTGGAAAGCCCAAAGAAGGCAATTCATCCTCAGAAGGAAACGTTATCGTCTGATGACGATGACGTTATACCTGGGAGATCGTGCCAACACACGATAGGTTGCTCCAACTTTCAAACGGATGGGCTGTACTATCGTGCCAAAGGTACGAGTAAATCCAGAAAGAGAAGCCCTCGAAGGCTCGAAACTCATTGTCCTTGTTCAAAGCTCATTCGGGCGGTACTATCTGAGTGCAACTGTGTCAAGGCAGTCCCCGAAAGAGTTTCTGTATTCGAAAGACTCAGCATTGAAACGCCAAAGCCAAGGTTTAGGCGTTTCCGAAGAAGAAGAACGATGGTCGAAGACGGCGAACATTCAAGGGTCACCGCCAACATGACCAGCATAAGAACATCGGCTCAGGATAACCCCGAGGCGATTCCAGAAATACCCCGACGAGTAACTCGTCTACAATCCGGGGCTATCATTCGCGCGACGTATGGTAGGGTTCGGACAAGAGTACCTTCGGGAGACGAAGAATCAGATGCCGGATCAGCGGTTGCGTCTGACAATACTGTGTCCAGTGAAGGACAACCCCGCGAATCATTCATGATAAGCGCGGAGCAAGTGGCCAAGATGCTCGAAGAAGCCATGGCCAAACAACAAGAAAGCTTTAGGTTTGAAATGCAAATGGCCATGCAGAACATGAGAGAGATGCATGACCAACAGATCCAAGCGTTGAGGAACCAACAAGGCGAACCAAGTCGTCATAACCAGAACAACCTGGAAGATGAAGACACAAATGAAACTCGTAATGCCAATAACCCTCCCATCAACGCAGGGGGTGGTAACGAGAATGCTAGTGAAGACACAGGTGAAAGCCTAAAAATTAAAAACCTCGAGAGCAAAATCAACACATTGATTTCCGCTCAAGAGACGAAAAAGACGGGCATTCCTTGTCCATACCCAAGAGAGTGGGAATCGATCCCATATCCGGCAAAGTTCAGTCTAATTAACTTCACGCCGTTTAATGGGATGGGTTCACCCACTCAGCATTTGATTTACTTCAAATCGCACTTGGGAGTCATCTCTGGTAATGAGCCTCTGATGGTGCGGTCATTCGTGGGTACTCTTCGCGGAGCCGCCTTCGATTGGTATCGTCGCCTCAAGCCAGAAAGCATAAACAGCTGGGACGACATGGAGACTAAGTTCCTCACAAATTTCTTCAACGACGACACCGAGATCTCTATCGGATCGTTGCTCGACGAGAAGCAGAAAGACGGGGAGTTAGTCGACACCTTCGTCAAAAGGTTCCGGAACAAGGCGATGAATTGCCGGGATCCGATCACTGAGGAGTTCATCCTCCAAACCTTCCACAACAACCTTTCGCTGGATGTGTTGGAAGCAATGGGCACAGCACCATCCAAGACATGGAAGGATTTGAAGGTCCGAGGGGAACAAGCTGAGCGATTCCTCAGGAAAAAGAAGGCGGAGAGAGGCCAACCGGCAACAAATCCTCCGAAACAGAACTTCAACCCAAAAGGGAAAGGTAAAGCTCATGCTAATGCCGTCGATGCTAACCAAACTTTTCAATTGTAACCTCAGCAACAGCAGCAGCAACGAGCGCCACAACAATCGCAGCCGCATTGGCAGCAACGGCCTCAGAAGCAAAAGTCTTCGGAGCCGAAGTTTCCCAAAGTCTACTCCTTCAAGGATGATGAAGTTCCCGGCATCTTCAAATACATGTTGGAGAACAACAAAATCCAGCTGCCGGCGATTGTAGATCATGAAGGGGCCAGCAAAGTGACGGACCCGAAGTACTGCGCGTACCATAGAGCGGTCCACCACCCAACGAAGTCTTGCTACCACCTCAAGGACAAGATCCAGGCGTTAATCGACGTAGGGGTCATAACTCCGAAACCGGCCAAGAATGTGGGAGCAAACGCGGTGTCAATCAGTTTTGGATCGGTGCCTACAACTTGGTTCGAGCCAAAGCGCGTCACCAAAGTCGGGATGAAGACGGTGAATGATGACCCGCACGGACAGCGCCAAAAAGGACTCATCCCACACACAGCCCCAAACGGTGAAATTCTCTGGGTGCACCCCGACCTGATTGAAGATGAACAATGGGCCGGGTCGTCATCCAAGAAGAAGTCAAAAGGGAAAGAGAAGTCTTGTTGCGGAGTCTCTACTATCCCAAGAGAAGATGACGAAAGAATCCCCACTTTCCCGCTTTCCAACGAAGAACAGGAAGTCTTCGCCACCCGGAGTGGAAATGAATATCACTTCAAATATCCATCTCCTGGTGATCAATTAGCTGAGCAGGGGGTGACAAAACGGGGACCAGCCAAAACTCTCACAGAGCTGGGGGTGATTACAGTTCCTAAACCAGTCGAAGAGGCTCGACAACAGCCGGTAGATAAACAGAAAGAAAAGAGGCCCGAGGAGGTTCAAAATCCGAAGCAGTCTCGTTTCAGTCGTCCGATTGGAAAGGATAAACCGGAGAGTTCGAAAACTCCGCGTGTCTTCGACATCATGGCTCAGTTAGCTAATATTCCGGCGCGGATAACGCTATATGAGTTGCTACGGCTGTCTAAGGAGACTAGAGAAGCCTTGCAAGAGGCCTTAGCCGATTCGGAAGCATTCCTCACTCGGATCAAACCGGCGTCTGAGGAACTAGAACTTTTAGCTCAACAGTGCAATGTGGCAGCTAAGAACATTCCCTGCATCACCTTCACCAAAGAGGACATGCAGACGAAGAATTCAAACCATGATCGGCCCCTGTACTTCGTCGGGTACATTAGCTCTAGCGAAGTCAACCGAATCCAAGTGGATCCGGGTTCCGCTGTGAGTATTATGCCACTTCGCCTAATGCATAGCCTTGGCATTCTAGTCAGCAAGTTGGCGTCTACGGGCACAGTCATTTACGGATTCAACACCAGCGGGTCAAGACCTTTGGGAAAGATCCGAATAAAGTGCCAAATGGGCGATCTGAAGACGGAGGTCACGTGTTACGTGATAGATGCCGAGACATCCTATAATTTACTATTAGGTCGGCCTTGGATCCATAGTAATGTTATAGTTCCCTCTACCTTACATCAGTGTCTGAAATATGTCGACACTGATGGAAGGGTTAGGACGGTGGTCGCGGATAAGCAACCGTTCAAAGGGTATGAGAATTACTTCACTGATTCTCTCCTTTATGGTAATGACTCCGATACGGAACCATCGGTCCAGGGCACGGACAGCGGAGAAGAAGCTGATTCCGAGGTCGGATTCGATTACAATGACGGTTTTGTTTTAAATGACATTGTACCCTTTGTAATCAATCTTGACGATGAACAATCGTCAGATGGCGGTTGTAACTGGCAACTTGCCGATATTAAAATAAATCATGATTTAGAGTACTCCTTGTCTCTTGATGATGCGATAAAGGGATTATACGATAATCCTGATTTATGTATGCCGCTCCGATCATCTTATGTAACGAAGAAACGTCTCCAGCATTCTTTCGGAACAACCCGAATTATTCCTGCCAAGATAGGGGGACAAAAAGAAGTGATTTACGGTAAAGGAGAAAATCTTCCGTTGCCAGATCATTTCCTAAGAGAAGACGAAGATGATGACAAATCTGGTCTGCACTTATCTAAGTATAGTCCGGAAGCGCGCACGCTCATGGAAAAACAAGGGTACGACTTCACACTCGGAGAAGGGTTATACTTCGATCGAGGTTCCCGTATCCCAGTCAAAGCGGCATATGTACCAAAAGGGAAACCGGATGACTACTACCGTCACAAGAGAGGCTTAGGCTATGTTTCATCATCTGATGACGAATGTGGTTGGCAAATTATCGATCAAATTGCTAACAAAGCTAAAGATAGGTACTTGCCAGATTCTTCAGCTGAGGATTCCGACACAAGTTTGGGAGAAATGTTCAAGACCTTAATGTCGAACATAACTACAGCTGATCCATCTACGTTGGAGGACGACGATCAAATGCCAACGTGGGAGGACCCATGGGTTCATCACCTAAACATGCAATATGGTGATAGATTCGAACAGAGAGAACCACCCACCGAAGACGAAGTAGTCCAAATTAATATGGACGATGAGGCCAATCCAAAGCCCATATTCATCAGTGGTAATCTTCCCCCAGATGAGAAGGAGGAATTAATTGCCCTTATCAGGGAATATATCGACGTCTTCGCTTGGAACTATGAAGACATGCCAGGGCTCGACCCCAATGTGGCAATGCACCGCCTCGACATCAAGCCGGATGCCAAACCTGTTAAACAACAGCAAAGACGGTTTCGTCCGTAGATTATGAAAGCCATCGAGGCAGAGGTTAAGAAGTTGATCGACTCAGGATTCATCCGAGAGGAACAACATCCGGACTGGTTAGCCAACATCGTTCCCGTCATGAAGAAAAATGGCAAAATCAGGATTTGCATCGACTTCAGGAACCTGAATGAAGCATGTCCAAAAGACGATTTTCCTCTTCCGATCACGAATGTCATTATCGACAATATGTGCGGATTCGAGAGGATGTCCTTCATGGATGGCTTTTCGGGGTATAATCAAATTAAGATGCACCCGGATGACGAGAAACATACAGCATTCAGAATGCCCCTCGGTGTCTTCTGCTACACGGTGATGCCTTTCGGTCTGAAGAACGCAGGCGCCACGTACCAACGAGCGATGACTAAGATTTTCCAGAAGCACCTCAGGAAAATGGTTGAATGCTACGTTGATGATTTGGTGGTAAAAAGCCGCAATAAAGAAGATCACATCAAGGACTTGAAAATGATGTTTGATCTCATGCGGAGTCATCAATTGAAGATGAATCCTACAAAATCCTTCCTCGGAATGTCCAGCGGAAAATTCCTTGGATTCGTCATCACCACTAAGGGTATACACATCAACCCAGACAAGGTAAAGGCAATACATGAATTGCAACCTCCGAGAAATTTAAGAGAGCTCAGAGGATTGCAAGGGCGTTTAGCTTATATCCGGAGGTTCATCTCAAATCTTTCTGGGAAGTGCCAACCATTTTCTAAGCTAAACAAGAAGGGCGTGTCATTCATTTGGGACGATGCTTGCCAAAAAGCATTCGAAGATATCAAGACGTATCTGATGAGTCCCCCTGTTCTTGTTGCACCAAAATCAGGTAAACCGTTCTTGATTTACATCAAGGCGGTGAACCATTCGATAAGTGCTTTATTAGCACAAGACGATGATAATGGTCACGAACAGGCAGTCTATTACCTAAGTCGGACCTTGATAGGCGCCGAGTCTCGATACCCGATGATCGAGAAAGAATGTCTCGCGTTGGTATTCGCAGTACAGAAGATGCGACATTACTTGGTTGGCCAGACGATTTACGTCATTGCTAATGTTAATCCGGTACGGGTATTCATGACTCAACCGGGATCAATGAATTGGCGGTTAGCAAAGTGGGCCCTTCTCTTGTCCCAGTATGATTTGCACTTCAAACAGCAGAAGTCGGTCAAAGGACAAGCGATTTGTGATCTTTTAGCGGCAAGTCCAACAACAGTAACGGTTGAAGTATATGATGACTTGCCAGATGAAACCCACGAGGTTAATACCACATCACACCAACAAGTATGGCAATTATACTTCGATGGTGCTTCGAGAGCAGTTAATAAGGCATTAACCCCTGGATGTTCTAGAGTCTCCTCCGGAGTTGGAGTTGTCTTAGTTTCCCCAGGGAAGCACGTGATGCCTCGAGCTTATTCACTGACGAAT
Organism: Asparagus kiusianus; assembly: GCA_022839385.1. Classification (NCBI taxonomy): domain Eukaryota; kingdom Viridiplantae; phylum Streptophyta; class Magnoliopsida; order Asparagales; family Asparagaceae; genus Asparagus; species Asparagus kiusianus. The sequence continues at coordinate 9,488 of BQKN01066999.1, read as the reverse complement.
CCATATTCTAATAACATAGCCGAGTACAACGCGCTCCTCATTAGACTCAGTTTCGCCAAAGAGCTGGGGGTCGAATATCTCGAAGCTTTTGGGGATTCTCAATTTATAGTCAACCAAGTTCGTGGAGAGTATGAAGTCAGAAACCCAGATCTGATTCCGTACCACCAGGAGGCCATCAGAATGGCAGATTCTTTTGAAGAATTTTATATCGAATACATCCCGCGTCTCCAGAATGCTTATGCAGACGCACTGGCAGCACTAGCAGTATCACTCGCGCAACCTCCCGAAGCTGAACTGCTAGTCACAGTAAGATCACACCAACTCTGCATACCCATATACGATATGGATATCGAAGAGGAGGATGATAGAAACGTAAACGCCAAAGAGGTGAACTCAACCCAAATCGGGTCTGAGTCCCGAGATTGGCGCTTTCCCATTATTGATTACGTCCAGTATGGCATTTTGCTGGAGGATGTAAAAGAAAGAGAATCTATTCGCCGAAGAGCACCACGGTTCTTTTACAATACTGAGACCCGCACATTATACCATCGAGGGTATGATGATTTGCTTCTCCGATGCCTTTCGTCCACAGAAGCAAAAGAAGTTCTTAAGGAAGCACACGAAGGAGAATGTGGCGCACATCAGCCCGGTCCCAAACTTTATGATCGAATCAGAAGAATGGGATATTTCTGGCCAACAATGGTACGTGATGCGATCGAGTACGCCCGAGAATGTCACGCCTGTCAAGTGCATGCGAATTATATGCACCAACCACCGGAGCGGTTACACACATCTACCACGTCCTGGCCATTCGAGACATGGGGTATGGACATTGTCGGTCCTATTTTTCCCCCTTCAGTCAAAGGCGATCGGTTTATCCTCGCTATCACCGATTACTTTTCAAAGTGGGCTGAAGTCATTCCGCTTAAAGAAGTGAAGACGAACAATGTCATCAACTTCATTAAGAATCATGTCATATACCGACACGGCGTGCCAAGGCGGATCATTCATGACAACGGTCCGTAATTCATAAGCAACGCTTTCATCAGGTTCTGTGATAAATTCAAGATTCAAGATGTTTCGTCAACGACTTATTATCCCGCTGCTAATGGATTAGCTGAGGCTTTTAACAAGACGATCATCAAGATCTTGTCAAAACTCGTGAAAACCAATAAGCGAGATTGGGACGATAAACTCGGCGAAGCGCTCTGGGCTTATCGCACCACCATACGCACGCCTACGGGAGCCACCCCATATTCGTTGGTGCACGGATGTGAAGCTGTGCTACCGTTGGAGATTCAAATCCCCTCCCTCCGGATCGCTCTCGCAACGGAGATGACGACCGAAGAGCAACATCAGAAACGTCTTGAGGAACTCGAAAGGCTGGACGAAAAGCGCTTGGAAGCTCAACAACACATTGAGTTCTATCAGGCTAGAATGTCCAGGGCTTTTGACAAGAGGGTCCGCCAAAGAAGCTTCAAGGAAGGAGATCTGGTCCTCGCTGCTTGCCGACCAATAATCCTCAATTCCAAGAAGAAAGGTAAATTCAAACCTAAGTGGGAAGGACCATTTGTAATAGACACCGTCTATTCAAACGGCGCTCATCGCTTAATTTCTCTAGAGGGTGTCAGGCAATTAATGCCAATAAATGGGAAGTTTTTGAAAAAGTACTATCCCTAATACATTCAGGACAACTCATTTATCGGGAAGTTCCTTGAAGAATATTACATTCAATATTCTAGAGGATAACCCAAATTTATTTTTAAACCACCAAAATCCCTCACTGATCAATTCCAATTTGCAGTAAAAACATCAAAATGTTCTTCTGGCCCTCTTGACTCTCTCAATGAACAAGAGGTCCCCTTTCAGTTCGGAGTCCCCTTTCGATAAACGAAAGAACTCCCTTCCTTTTCTCTTTGGTTAAACCTTCTCATGGTCATAACCGAAGTTGAAATTTCAGTTCGATAAACGAAAAACTCATCTTCTGATCAGATAACCAATCCTATAAAAGGTAAGTTTATCTAGATCTTCCGGATTCTCGGAGTGGAGATCCCACTTCTAGTTTCCTTCTTGCACTGGAAATAGAATATAAAATTCTTTCTTTCCAGAATCAAGGAATAGAATATAAAATTCTTCCTTCCTTGCTCGGGGAATAGAATATAAAATTCTTCCTTTCCCACACCAACTCTTTTTCCAAAATTTAATGATTTAGGATTCATCCTAGGAAGTTTATCCCGAATCCTAAGCAGGGATAAGTCTGCGCCTAACACGCGCTGCCGGTTTAGTCTTTTTCCGCAGAAAAAGACACCAGAGTTCAATTCTGTGGTATTTTATCCTGAAACCTAAGCAAGGATAAGTCCGCGCCTAACATGCGCCGCCGGTTAGTTCTTAACCGTTGAAAAGAACACTCGTCCACATATTCAATATTGTGGCAGGTTATTGTTAATAACACCGAAATCCATGCCTCACACGCATGGGGAATTTTATCCTGAATCCTAAGAAAGGATATGTCGACGCCTAACACGCGTCGCCGGTTTGGTCTTTATCCGTAGAAAAAGATACCAGAGCCTGACTCTGGGGACCTTTATCTCAAAGCCTAAGTAGGGATAAGCTAACGTCTAATACACGTTGTTGGGTAGCCTATTCCCATAACAATGGCGAAGTCTACATATTCGAAGTTGTAGCACGAAGTCTAAAGGAGTTCATTCCTTCAGCGCAACGTCACATGCGGAACGGGTTAAAACAATCCACATGTAAGCCCGACTCAAACGGTAGTCGGTAAGAGCACATCAAATCCGTTAAAGGCTGAGGATTTGCCAAAAATCCTGAGTCAACGTCTCATACACGTTGCAGTTTAGTCTTTTCACAGGAGAAAGACGAAGTCTACGTATTCAATGTCGTAGCACTAAAAGAGTTAACTCTTTTAGCTTAACGTCACGTGCGGAACGGATTTAGACAATCCGCATGCTAGCCTGACTCAAACGGTAGTCGGTAAAGGCTAATCAAATCCGTTGAAGGCTGGGGGTTAGCCAAAAATCCTAAAGCCAACACCTAACACGTGTCGCCGGGTAGCCTATTCCCGTAACAATGGCGAAGACTATGTATTCGACATCATAGCATAGAGTCTCAGAGAATTCAATCTCTGAGCGCAACGTTACATGCGAACGGATTTAAACAATCCGCATGCTAGCCCGACTCAAACGGTAGTCGGTAAAGGCTCATCAAACCCGTTGATGGCTGAGGGTTTGCCAAAAATCCTATGAGTATTATGGTCAATCATTTCAAACGGAATGACGAATCATAATAAAAATAAAGATGAAAACCAGTTTCACTAAAGGAATCAAAGGTCAAAGTACTCAGCAAACGAAATCATACATCAAGCCCATGACCAAAAATCTGCTGACTGATCTTAGAAAGCTTCTCATCATAAGCTTGTCTAAGTTCAGCTCTGATGGAATCCTCGGTGGTGGCTGAAGTCTTCGCAGCAATCTCCTCTGTCTCGGCTAGCTTCTGCTCCAAGGATCTCAACTCATCAGATAAAGCAGTGTGGGTTTGCTGATCCTGTGCTTTCGTCATCTGAAGAATATCCAAAGTCTCCTCTTTTTCACGGAGTGTTCTTCTGAGCTGGTCTATCTCGGTCGCACAGGAGGTAATAGAAAGATCGAGCTCGGCAAGCGAAGATGATCTAGTAGCAAGGCTGGTCTTAACTTGATCTACTCGGCCCCACTGCATCTGAATCTCGAGCTCAGCAAGAATCCGAGTCTCGCGTGATGACTGTAAGCGGGTGTCCAGCTCGGCAGCAATAAATGAGGAGGCGCCTACATCTCGGAGCTCACGAAACATCTGAAGCTCTTGCTCTAGGCAATCAAGGTCATCAACTATAGCCTGTGCCAAATCTGGATATCCTGCTTCCCTTATCAAATTGACCTTGGAATCAAGAAAAGGCTTGAATTGGCGAAGGAAGAGTCCACCGTGGAAGAGCTTGCCAATCATAGCATTCACGAAGGAGAAGAAGGAGCGAAGTTCTATGCAGAGAACGATTTTCTCAGGATCGTCGTCTGACAGCAACTCTTTCACAAGGACATAGAGCCGAGAAGAAAGCCCTACACAAAGAAGGAGAAATCCGTCAGAAAAAGACCTTTAGGAAGAAGAAATAACATTCTCAGTTGTTTAATTCATACCCTCGTGAGTCACTGGGGGTAGTGGAGATGCAACGACTGCGGGTGTACCGACTGGTGTAGTTGGTCTCACAGCCGGCTCAACAGGATCATTCTCAACAAAAGCTCCTGTCAAATTCAAAACGGAATTCGTAAAGGCATCACATTATAGCTGCATTAGTCAAAATTGGCTAGTCTTATAATCAACTTAGAAGGAGGCACATACCCTCAAAGGAACCATCCTCGGGATTTTTAGCGAATGTGGACTCAGAAAACATATCTCCAGGTAGCTGGTCATCTAACTGAGGAGGGCTATACATGAAGTGGAGCATAGGAGTGTCCGCGATCAAACCTTCCTCATCAAAATCATCAATGGAGAAATCTGACATAAGAGAATATAAGTACCAAGGAAGAATAAAGAGACTACGACCAATAGAAATGAGTTACCTCTTATGGGTGTGCTAGCCTCTTTATTCCCAAGATCCACATTTGCCTCCTGCAAGTTATCTAAAGGAGCGAGAAGCACAAAGACAGTTAGGGAATGCACAGATCCTTAATCATTCGACTCATTTGTGTACCATCTAAGAGATATATGGCCAATGGTAGATGTACCTGGATTCGCTGAATCAGGTCCTACATCGATATCCTCCCTAATGTCATCAACCCCTGTAGGCCTCTCTACATGGGGCAGTGGGTTAGGCTCACCAGGGGATACAAGAACGGGATCGGGACTCATCTCGCTCTCTCCACGCTCTCCTATACAGAGATGGAAAAGCATGAGTCAATGTTCTGAGTAATCAAGAGGATGGTTTACAGGATAGATGTTACCTCCGTCACTAGCAAGATCATCACCAGCCAAATCCATGTCGGATGCTTGTGAAGCTGCGCGTGGCTTGCGAGCTAATCTCTTCCGCCTAGCAGCGGGGATAATAATCGAAGGTCTCGCCTGGGGAGGATGACGGAACTCTTCTTCCTAGTCACCAATGGTCCCTGAAACATCAAACCATTGTCAGCTTTAATAATTCTGGAAAGCAGAAGAAAAAGATGAATGATTAACCTCGTTCGAAAAAGTCCTCGTAATCTTCATGATCTCCGCCTGAAGCCTCGTCTGCAGAATAGAAGGTCCTCTTTCCCTCTTCATCAATCCGACGAGTCTTGTTCCGTATCCTCTGTGACCGAGCGTTCTCCCAAATCCTACGAGAATCAACCTGAGAAGCTTCCTCGGCCTCTAGCTCTGCGATCGGCTTCACGGAGATAGTCTTATTAGCTGCTAACAACCACTTGCAGCTTAAGAAAGTGAGGTTCAACTGCCGATCGGCACTCGGGAGACTGAACTTAGCACCGGTACAGCCAGTCACGGTCCACAACCAAGCACGGAGACAATCACCAAACCGTCGTGGGCCCGAAGCTGCTGACGAGGATTCCCGACATAAAGCTGATCATAGCCAAACTGACGAGCGAATCGGCAGGGTAGATATGGCTCTATGAAACACTGATCCCTCACCCGAAAAGTCAGATAACCTGGCCTAATGTTCACTAGCCAGTTAAAGCAGTCGATGTCCAAGTGAGTTCGGTACTCTCTCGGCCTCTCCTCATCTATCAAACAATCGCCATATCGGCCGGAGAACTGCGGGAAGCAAGTGGAAAATGTCCAACACTTGTGGACCTGCAGCTACTGTCTGATGTCAGAAAATCCGCGCCCCTCCCACTTGCCATTCTCAAGCAACTATAGTAGGGGAACGGAGTGGTCTGTGACGTTCGGTACCGACATCATATCCGGACGGTGAAGGACGAACCAGGCCATCAAATAAGTGTACGGGAGCTCTGTCTTAATGGTGGGAATCTGACCCGGCAAATCACTTTCCTTCCGTGTAAAGGCACCAGAAAGCTGTCGAAGTCCTCGATGAATGTTGGCCACCATCACCGGAAGAAGTGAAAGTTCTTTCTTGTAGGCAAGCTGAACTGCTGGATAGAGCACTTCCAAGGGCAAGGCGTCGCCAGACTGATATGGAACCACGCACTTCTTCAACCAAATAGCGAGATAACCGGCAAGAAGAGTCATCGGTCGAATCGGTGCGGTTGCATGCCATAAGAATGATTTGAACTTGGTTCCCGCAGGAAAGCCACCCTCAGAACTGCTAGTAGTATAAGAATGAGCGTCAATCTTCTTCAGTAGACTGTTCACCCCTGAGGGAGTAAGTGGGGCCAATTCACAAATAGCCTCGCCGGAATTACTCTCCAGATTCTTAAACAAATAGTTTGCAAACTGCTTCAGACTCACGAATACCTTAGTCCTCTTTGCTAAAGGCTCAGACTGCGCCAAAGCAATATGATAGTGACAAGTGAGGTCCCATAAAGTCTCATAGCGATCGGGCATACGATCCTTCAATTGATTCAATTCATGATTGGAGGGAAAGTATTCCTGATATAACATCTATCCCATGGGTAAGCCAAAAATCCTGTGCATCTCGTGAAGAGCCAAGCCCAACTCCCCTTGCCGGGTCAGAAAAGTGTTCGAATCTGGATTATAAAGCTCGAACAAAGCACAGAAATGCCTCACGCTGACAGGCAAGCCATACATGGTGGCACGAACGGTTGCATATAAACCACAGGCATGCAACTCCTCACCCCATCGGCTCAAGACGTACGTCGTCATGCGAGTCCACCAAAACTTGTCCAAAGAATGGACCCAACCATAAATCCTGTGACGCGTCGCAGGCATCTCTCGTCCTAGAGCAGCGAGGCGATTCCTCAAGGTAGAAGCAGTGGCAAGGAACTCGTTACGTGGTGGTGCATCCAGCCCCAACACCCCAGGACGCAATCCGGTGACATGACTCCTGCTCGAGCCAGGAAATGCCTGATGAGTGATGTAGCCGCAGTGGACGCTCTCATGCTCCTCCGTCAAGCGCCACGACATCTCCCGTGTCACAGCCTAACGCCTGAGCTCAGTCAATGAACGATGCCGAGGAATCTTCGGCAAATATATGAAGCCACTGCCAGTTTTATGAAGCCACTGCTCGGCCTCAATAAACACGGCATTCGGGTCTTCGACAGAGTCGCCAAATAAGAAATCGCTCTTCCGAAGAGGCTGAATAGAACTGGCGTCCTGCACGAAAGGTGCATCGGTAATCAACTGTCGAAGAGCTCGGTGCCCACCTTCCTTCACCACCTGGGCAACCTCAGTCGACGTGCCCAAAACGAACTGAGGAGTAACTGGAATGGGGGAAAGATCGTCGGAAGTCGAATAGTACGCGCCACGACGCCCATATACTGCATGAGATGAGAATGGTCCAGAAGGATAGCCCACTGAAAATGAACAGTTAGACACCTGTTAGTCTCAATTATAAAAGGAAATTGAACTCATCTTATAAATGGGTAAGATAGAGTCATTGCCTTATAAAGGGTGAGACGATTTGGCCACATTGTGCAATCACAAGATAGGGTATATTGATAATATATCTCTGCCTTATAAAGCACAATGTAGCTTTAAATCGCCCCCTTTATTTTGAGATATGGTTTTGACCAAGCAAAACCTATCTTTAAAGCGTCGATCCTCACCAAGGAGAATCAAGGCTCTTCCCGATTACCTCACCAAGGAGAACAACGTGGGGTAAAAAGGACCAATTTGCAAATTTCCAAGAAAAAAAAGGGTTAATTTGTAAAATTCCCAAATATGCTAAAAATAGCTCACCAGCGTAAGAAGGAGGCGCGCCATCAGCCGACGCAGCAAGGGAATAACCTCTCGAGACACGCGACATAATGGTCTACAAAATAAAATTGAGGGATCAGATCCAGAAAAAGTTCCCCTTTTTATCAATTCTACCCCCCTGAAAGAGAAGCTCGAGGTGCCAAATCTTAATCCTAACCCTCGCATGTGATCCCACAAATTCATAAATTGAATTAAGTGTAAAATATGCTAAAATAGTGGAAGATTTACCTGAGGAAAAGCTCGTGGATCCAATAAAAATCAGATCTTGAAAGAGGCTCGGACCACGCGCTCGAGGGGCCTGAGAGAAATTCTAAATATAGGAGTTTTGAGGGATTTCTCAGTCAAAGATCCAAAGGAAGACTAAATCTAATGCAACTATGAAGTTTTGAGGGAGAACGGATGCTCGAGGGAAGAGGAATCAAAAAATAAGGGAGAGAGGGGGGCCGGCCCTAGGAGGAGGAAAAGAAACCCCTTTTTATAATGTTGAACCAAGCCTAGTTGAACCGGACCAGACCAAGTTGAACCAGACTAGACCTGGTTTGAACTAGAATTCAAATTGAAGCCAAATTGAGCGTCGAAACAATTTCAAATCAACCGAGGGTTCAGTCATTTGTTTATTTTGGTCTCTCCCACACATTCGGAAGGATCGAAAGATTTTTTGAGCCTAATTACTGCCTCTTTTGGCTCACAAGCATACCGGTTTAGCTCATTATCAGACCGGTCCAGCTCATTCGAGCATGAAAATTACTCCAATAAGGTATACGAGTATAAAATATTCCCTATTTTTTGTTGAGAAGTTCCTGGAGAATATTTTTCTAAAAATATTCTTAAGGATAACTCAATAACACAACGCCGGACAACGCGTCGCAAATAAAGACTCAACGCCAACAATTGAGGGTCAGTTATATGTTGAACTAACAAGCACGAGCTAAAGATTGGAAAATCAGGAATCGATTTCAAGTTCAAAATTCCGACAACGGTCAGACAATAAATGCAGCACCGGAACCCTTATAGACATTCGACAAAGCACCGAATAGTCTGAAGGATTGAAGGAATACAGAACAAAAAGTCATTCCGAGGTCCCGCTACACCGACTGAGGGTAGGGGCAATCATATCCAAAGTATTCCAGACCCTTCTATAAAAGAACGAGGCTGAAATACTTTGGAGGGGGTATCTGTAGGCGTATAAAATTGCCTATAGGTCCCTTAGCACAGCTCGACACGGTGATTCAACAAAACAACGAACCATAGAGTGACGAGGCGACGAGGTCAACGAATTGCACACGAGCAACGGAATTCGTGTGCGGAACCAATCCAACGGCTCGGGAAGTCAACGAGTCGTTCAACCGTAAAATGGATTCGAACTCAAACACCAAGGCGGATTTACTACCAAATAAAGATCCTGACTATCAAATCAAGATCCAGATAAATCCAATACAGAACCGGAAGACGGGAAACGACGGAAAACACCCTAAAGGGGGCTCGGCAAAAAACCGAGCCACCCCAGGGTGGCTCGGCCAAGGCCGAGCCACCTCAGGGTGGCTCGGCCCAGTGCCGAGCCACCCTGAGGTGGCTGCCCAGATCTGTGCCAAATGCACAGATCTGGTTGCCTATAAATAGGC
>BQKN01066997.1:1119271-1135990 GCA_022839385.1 Asparagus kiusianus | reverse complement strand
AGGCTGTCAAACGGCTAGTTTTGTACAGAATCTGTTTCTTGGTTTTTAGGAGATTTTGCTGATTTTCTTAGGGTTTTAGCTGATGTTTTCTCTTCCTATATAAACCCCTTTCTTTCTCATCAATTATAGAACTTTGAAGTGTGTTTTAACAAGAGTTTAAAAAGAGTTTTAAAGTTTGTTCAAGTGCTTAAGTTTGTGTTTACAAAGAGGTGGTTTGATCTTTCAATTGGGAAATTCATCCTCAATCATCTCCAACCTCTATTGTGTTTAACAGAGAAGTTTCTCTAACTCTATTCTCTAGCAATTTGTTTTGATTTTCATATATCATTATTGCTAGTTTATAAATTGAGTTTGATTTCGTTTATACTCATTTTATCACACACACCCCCTATTTGAGCTTGTAGGATTTCATACATCATATTGGGTTGTGAGATTGTGATTTGTGAGATTGGGCCTACATTGAGTTCTTATTCATGTTAGAGAACATTTTATTATAATTGAGCTTTATTGTGAGTTGCACATTGTACTACACTTGGACACTGAAAGAAGTGGTTGGTGAGAGACGGGGTCGGTTCCAAGAGGAGTGGCGTCGGGAGTAAAGCCTAGAGGTTGGTTGTTTTTCCCAGCACTTGAGGAAGGTGACACGGGCTAGGCCAACACTTAAAGGGTGTGAAGTGTATTGCTAGTGTGTAAGTTGTGAAGTTTTCGGTCAACTAGGAAACCTCATTGTGAGGTGTAAACGTTATTCGGGTAAACGTAAAAAACCCAGTTATGATAGTGGAGATCTCCTTAAGGTGAGGAGCGGAGACGTAGGTCGTGGGGACCGAACTCCATGATCATATCATTTGTTTGCGGTTGTCTATTTGCGCTCTATCACTCTTGTTTATATATCATTGCATATATCTCATAGTATATCTCATTGCTAGGATATTGCTCCTTGTTTATATTACTCATAACTTTTTGTATATCTATCTTGCAAGAATTATTTGTTAATAAGTTTTATATTGGTATTATATCGGATTATATTAGCATAAGACCCTAATCGGCGCGCCCCCCCCCCCGTCGAGGGTCTAACAGTTACATCCACTCAAGAAACCATTTATGCAAGTGGTATAGCAAATAAAGAGTCTTGTAAATCTTTCCTCACTTCGTTCAATGCAACTATAGATGCCTCGATTTGTCTCCCTAACCTTGTCCTCCTATCTATAATATTTATAACATTGTTATATGTTAAAGTTGACAAGCAATGAAAATACTTAACGCATACTATTTAAATGTAACAACAATGATCATATGCCTCATAGACATCACCATATAGATGCTCTTGTGCTCTCTCTTTACCCCCACCATGTCTTATTGTACTCGATCATTAGGCCGTATTGTTTGAGAAACTCTTTTTGCATATCAATAGGGAAGATGTCCGGCTAAATGTTTAACATGGGTTGTAATTGGGTCGCAATGAATTTTCGAGAGGCCTTTGAATGGCTAGCATTGTTATCATGCTGACCACAAGTGTGATTCTTCACGAACTTCTTTATAGCAAGTCTAGTTTTATTTCTAGGAGGAGAAGAAAACGACATCCAGAGACAACTTTTGGTTTCCTTAAATTGGCAAAAAAACTCAATTACACTTTGGTTCATTCTTTTCAATCTCTGTACTCAAACTTTTTGGCCATTGAATAATATTGCAAAGCTAATCTTAACTCTTTCACACTGTCAAATAGTTGTCCTTCACTTAAAACAATGTTCCACCATGCGGGAATCCTATCTGTATTGCTGATTATGTCACCAATCATCATAACGTGATCCCCAAATGGGTTATCATTAGGAATCCTATCTGAACTACATGTAGACGTGGGAGCACTATCTTTACATTGCGAGTTCAACATAAGGCAATGTTGCTCATATTTAGAAAATATTCAGAAGAAAAAATAAATAATAAATAAAAACAAAAACATATAACTTATTCAAAGAAATAGTTTATAATTCATATGCTTAACAGATGTTTCTAAAACATAACAACTATCTCATATGCTCAACATCTAACTCATAAAGTTAACACATGATTTTAATATTTAACATGTATTGCTCACAGTTAACAGCTACAAGTGTCATTGACACGTATCTGGTAAACTTTTCATGATTCCACCACTTGTTTAAAAGAAACCACAAATTATTTTTTAAAAAATAAAGGATGACTTATAGGTCTTGCTGATTTTTTTGGGTGTTATGGGAAGTCAAAACCTCTGCATTTTGAATAGCTTGCTAATCATTAAATTTTATTATATTTTTATATCCTCGTTATCCATTTTATTTTGAACAAATATCTACTAATAAAGTGTTGTTATCTTAATTTGCAGATTAATGAAGAATTTATGGATAAGAGCCTAAAAGAAGCAAACTCTCTAAGTTTTCGACCAATTATTGAAGCCCAAAATCAAGCCAAGAATAAGCCCACAAAAGTCCAAGTAATTAAGAAAAAATCTAGTCAACAAGTTAATAAAGAAATTAAATATATTAGAAACTAATCAGTTAACCAACCGATTGACCAACCGATTAGTTCGTAACAAATATAGTAAATGATTGAGATTTATTTTTCGGTGCTCAAGACTAATCCAATGGTCCTTGTTTATTACAGTAGGATATAAATAGGAGTAGAGGGTGAGAGGCTTAAATGTGAAAAATTTTGTGAACTCCTTTTGGAAAAGAAGGACCTTTAATAATAGCAAAGAGAATCACAGGCGGAAAAAAACATGGACGACGACGACTGCTGCTCCTCCACGGCTTCTTCTCCCCTCCTCAATGACCATCAAGTCTCCGTGGATCTCCCTCCCTTTGTCGATAGGTTCGGAGACATCCTAGAACCGACGAGGACCCACATGATCGAAGCTTCGCTCTGTGCATTGCGACAGCACATCGAACGCATGATGGATCAGATCCAGCCTCAAGAGGAGTCATGCTGGGACTGCACAGAACAGCTACAAGGCACGGTGATGGCAGTGGAGAGTATCGGGATGGAGGGGCTTGAGGCCTGCTGGTCCGCTCTAGCTCGTTGCTTGTTTGAGTTGGCACTCTTGTTTGAGTTTGAGTGCCAACGGGAGGAGGAGCGTGTTGATAAGAACAGGTATTGGCGATGGACTTGGTTGCATGATACCATCAACTCCTCTCAAGATTATGTTGATGATGAAGATGATGATGAGGTTCTTGAGATTTATGATTGAGGGGAGGGAGAGGGAGGGAGCTTGTGTTTTACTGATTTTGCTTTCTTGGTTTTTATGTTCCGTAATTATTGCAGTCGCTATTGCTTTAACTGGGCAAGGACATATGTTCATGGATTAGTTGACTCAATGGCTGTCATGCAATTTTTCGTGTAGAAAATATATGTAAGACCAAGGGTGAAGCATCTAGCCTTTTCACTTGGTTGTCTGATTGTGCCCAAAAACATCAAGATCATACTCCCCCAGGCCCAAACCCAAAAAAAAAAACACAGAGACATCATAGTTCATATATAAGCCGTAGAACAATCACAAACAAAAGTAACACATTTTTTTATGAATAATCAGAGAAAAGCATCAAAGTCAACAGCAAGGTAAAGGTCTTTCCGACTTTAACGTTAACGAACTAGATAACGAGCACTCTGTGATTGCAGAGCAACAAAATGCCTAGACGAATATGGATTAAAGAGAGCTTAATGGAAGAAAAGGATTCATTTTCGACAAGCCAAAAGATCACGTTAAAAACAATGCTTTCCTTGTTCCTGGCTTATCCTACAAAATCTTAAACTAACCAAACAGGAGGTGGAAAAATAATGATATACCACCTACACGCTTCAACTGGGAAAGCTCACACTTCAACACTGGGATCAACCTCATTATGATAGAAGCTAACGTCAATCAAGTAACATGCTATTCGACAATCATGCGCAAAATTAAGCTTTAGCATGATTCCAGGCTCTAGAGACAAACCGGAACCTAGCATGACAATCATTCAGCTTGCCTTCATTAACCATCCTAGAGTTAGATTGAAATTTCAAGACACCACGATATATCAAAAAGAGGAGAAAAGAAAAACATATCATGCAAGAATTTCAAACTTCTGATATAAGTTGAGTGGCTGCAACTTGGGATTAGAATCAGATTTCAAAACCCACAACAACAAAAAGAGGAGAAAAAAGAAAACCCATCACATACATGAGTTTTTAACACTTCAAAGTTGCCAGATAATCTACTGCCAATTGAGACTAGAGTTATCAAAACCTGCAGACGACGAAGAGGGGATATAGCTTGGCACAGGATCTTCACACAACTCAAATATGAAAAAGAGGGCAGACAATAGATTCATTGTTGAACTTTGCAGACTAATCATCCTTCAGCCACATCATTTGAGAAGAGATCTCGCCAAGTGTTCTCGTGCTGTGGCTAATGCTTGAGATATAGTCTGTGAAAAGAGGGAGGAAACCCCCGATTGGAGAGTACAAATTTGAGGAAACAAAACGCATATAAAAATTCTACTACCTCGTATAAGTTTTCAAGGAAAACAAAGATACCTGCTCAGAAAATGAGGTTGCCCCATCCAAACCCCCCGAACTTGCAACCTTCCCAGCAATGACACTTGCTTCTGTTTCCAGAACGATCCTGCAACCCCAGCAGAAAAGATCTGAGACATCTGAAGTCAGACCCAAACAAGCTTTTTGCTCAAATCACCAGTCTAAGACTCTAAATAGCTGAATCAAAATAGTTATAATTGTTTCCACTTTGATTTAGAGCAACTTCAGTTGTCGGTAAGTTATTTATGCAAGAAACAAAATCAACATCCGCAAAAGGCACATAAAATAACACTTGCGATATGACTCTGAATTACATAAGATCGATAAAATCACATAAGAGAACTTCCACTAGAAATAACATGCAGCACACTGTAAAAAGAATGAGAACATAAGCACAGTGCACCAAGACTTAGCTTCATACTTCCAGGTCCTGCTTTTCACCAATAAGAAACATTCAAGTTTGTGTGTAAGTAGGGTGGAGGAGCTATTGACAGAAGCAATGGAAGATTAAGCAGATAGTAGGAATCTGATCTGGTCACTTTTCGTATTCGAGGAGGTAATCAAAATGAGAGATTGATCAGTTGGCAGTCAAGAAAATAAGGTGGGCAAGTATGTCAAAGAAAGTCATACAGGATCCAGGGTTAGCTATCAGTCCTGGTTTTCTACTGCAGATAATATATCGACAGAAAATGACCTTGCTATGTTATGTCCCCTTCTATGACAAAACAGCTAATTGTTAGGGAGGTATATGATAGACTAAGGGTTTTTCTAAAGGCATTTAGCATTTTTGCTTCAACTTGGGTAAGTCCTACACAAGACTAGAGGTTTTCCTTCTATTTTCAGTTTTACTTTTCGCTGAAAACCCATAAGCCTGAACGCCAATCTGAGACTTCCCGCTGCCCAACCCCGTTCTTTTGATACACAATCATGGACAAAATCTTCATCAGGGGTCTGCCTATAAGACTAGATATTCCAAGTTACCATACAACTGACAGTTTCCAAAATCCAACTGAACAAGTGAATGATAGGTTATGAACATACCCTCCATCAACAATCTCATCAATGCATAAGAGGATCAAATCCAGGTTTTCAAGTGCAGTCCTCTTGTCGACATTATTCCTGAAGCAGGAAACAAGTGTGAGAATGTAGACAACCAGCTGATAACCGTAGAAACCAGAATAAGGAAAAGTAAAGAATAATTGTCAGACCTGAGAAGAAGTCCAACAGCATCAAAGAATCCCTGAAGTACTGTAGCTAACATTAGCTCATTTTCATTATCCCCCCCAGTAACAAAAAAGTGAAGGTCCTGAACGAACTTGTAGACGACCACACAATTGTCAAACGTAATTATCTCCGCTGCAAATGACAAGAATGAATCTTTATGAACGGAAGGAATTATGTTTTTAACTACATAAGAAATGGAACAAGTGATAATGATTACAAAGTAATATTAGAAAGGAGCAAAGAGAAAAGAAATGTCAACAGCCACACGCACGATAGGCCGGCTGCTGTGATAATGAAATTAGAAATGCCCTGGACATTCCCAATCAAATCAAATATGAAAAAGAAACGTATCGGCCTTTTAACAATGTTATTAAATAAAAAGAAGAAAACTGAATCAACTACAAAGGTTTAAAGCGCTGGCCTTAGTAGCACATACATAGCAAAACTAAACAACCATCCTAAGTACAGCACCAGAGTGATCACAATTTATCACTGTAGAGCATGACTACATGGGTTGAACCCTTTCGCTATACAAAGGACTAGATTCCATCAGACTCCAAGTTTTAAAAAACAAATTTTAAAGCTGGTGCATTATTTTCAAAATTCTTTTCATGCATAACCTGTTGCGTTAATGATATATTTATTGTTATCATCATCCCACCATTCTGTAGGCACCATCGTAACTAAAAGCTGCACCCACTACTTTCCACCAGAAGTATAAAGCTAGTGATGAGAACAGCTTTAAATGACTTGGAAAAGAAAAAAAAAAGACTAGAATTGTTTGCGGTAGCAATTAACTTGAAGGCAACCCAGATAGAGATTCCGGTGTTGAAACAAATAGTAGTTACATTTTTGTTTCTCTTTAAGATCCAAAATTACCCTGGAAACAAGATCTTGTCGCTAACCGCGTCTACTAATTGGTCATGAAAGTGGAGCCAGATCAATCTCTTAGCTACTCTGCCAAGTCTTCATACCTCATTACAAGTATATGGTCTACATTAGTTTCACTACCAATTCCACTCACCTTGTTGTTATCACTTATTCACATACACCAAGCTGTATATGGTGCTTGCCTCTCAGAGATGTTTGGGAATGTTCTAACTAGCTCTCTACCAGAGTTCAATGCAAGTATCTATAAAAAATATATCATCTTTTTCGCTTCGTTTGAACATTTATGCTAGTATAATTTTGGAGACCGATACACGGCTGCACGAGCTCAAGTTTTATGACAAATTAGGCGGTTTACTATAACTAAATGATTCTTTGACCTATGTCCAGCCCCTCCCTTGTCATAATTTCCTTAGAAAGGAATTGGCAACAATTTGAGGGTTGACAACCAGTTGACCATAGCAAGGAATTGGCAACAGTTTTAAGGGCTGACAAACAGTTGAAAATGATATCAAATCAGTGATGAGCCTTCTCACTTCTGCTCCAAAGCCCATCCTATTTTAGCATATGATAGCACAAGACACAAGGTTCAGACATACGTTACCTTCACTTCGAGCATTTGCCTTCTGAGTCTTGGTAAACACAGATTTCTCAAATGCTAGCTTCGCAGCATTAGTTGGCCAATCATCTGTACAGTACTTAGCAGCAACACGTTTTCCTTCAGAATCGAGGAGGAGAATGTTTTTGATTGAAGGGCAAAACTCCTGCATGCACAAGCATAAAGGATTAAAAATTATAAACACCAAACACAATTAAATTCTAGCAGACAAATTTGGATTAGATGCGGTGAAAACCTATGGTAAACATCAATTCATGAAACTATTATATGGTTTCACTTTTTCCTAATTTTTCAAAGATACAGTGCCACCTACTTATCTGCATGGTCATCTTGAATAACAGGCTTCGCTCACAGAATATTTTCTTTAATTTACACAATTACATGCCATTACTAGATCCAGCAGTGTCAAATTACAGAGCAGAAGCTTGAGCATGGCCATGCGGACAAAAGTGCTGATTTTTTCTAGTCACCTGATATACCACATCTTAGAAGAAAATTGCCGTAGTACATGATAAATGCAAAGAAATATCAGGTAGGTAGGTTAGATGCACCTCTCGCCCAAACCAAATACAATAAATAAACGAACATGTCTCCTTAATATATAAGAAAAATTGTGCATAAAAAACACATCCATGTATGACCAAAGAAGAAAAAGGGAAGAGGGAATTACGAGAAAAATATATAAGGAGAGAGGAGGATAACAAGAAGACCTTACTGTTCAGGAAGGCAAGCTTCATCTCCCAACACTGACAATCTTTTTCCATCTGATGAGAAAAGATTAATGATAATTTGAGTTATTGTTTCAATTCCCTATCTTCTAACCTTCTCCTGCTTTGCTTCATTGTTCATATCTAGAGAACAGTTAGAAGTCCTTAAAAAATATTCTAGTCCTTTACTCTTCCACTGTTCCATTGCAAGCAACTTGTGGACAGAAAGCAACCTCTTAAATTATTTGTTTGAGCCCAAAGTAACCACCTTTTTATTGTTTTCTATATCATATTCAAGGAACAAACAAACGCCCTAAAAATCTAAGGTTACATTAATTCAAATATTTCAAATCATCCTGAACCATCCTTTCCTATAAATCCAGCCTTCTTTCAGGCTACTACATGATAAAACATGATTACTCATATTCATAACTGATCATGAATAAAAATGACAAAACTATGAGCTTTTTGGATAAACGAACTAAACACATGATCTAATACCCTCTAATAGGGAATAAATTTTCAAAAAATTAAATTCTGCTTCACTTAGATACACATAAAATCTAAGCTGCATCAACAAGTAATTATAATAAAATAAGCGGTCGGACTTACAGAAAGCAAAGAACCAAAATCAACGGTTGTGGAAATCTAAGCAAGGAGCCTGAGTGGTAATGAAGTCGCTAATTACTGAAATGTCCACAATTGGAAGGCACAAGTACAGTGTTGCAAAACATGTAGCATTGCCTTAAGCATGAGGATGGTCGATCCAATTCAACTTAAAAAAAAACAGAATTCAGTAAGACAGCTCTCTCCCTCACTGTGTCTGTCTTCCTCTACCTATGTACATACACACACAAGGCTTGCTATTTTTGGAAGGAATCGGAAGTAGATCATTGAAGGAGTGGAAGGAGATCATTCAATTCAAATATAAACTATCTCCATAAAAACTTCTACTCAACTCTTTTCCATCACATTTCCCTTCTCTGGTATGAAGACATGACTTTGCAGTGGAACGTTTACCTTTCCTTTCTCTGGTATGAAGACATGACTTTGCAGTGGAACGTTTACCTTTCCGTTTACCTTTCCTCAGTGCAATGGAAGGTCATTATCAGGAATAACAATGGGAGAAGTTGTGGTATAGCGACCTACATCAGAGGACGGAGGATTGAAGGGACCATCTTGGCTAGGCTGATTTTTCTTCTTCCGTCTAGAGTAAAACTTTAAATTCTTGTCTGAAGGATTGACAGTAGAAAAAATAGAAGGAGATGTTGGAACAAGATCCTCAACCGGAATAGCAAGTGGCAAGGAATATGGACATCATCTGGCGTAGAACTAGAAGAAGGAACACTCTTAAAAAAGGTGACATCAGCCAAAACATAATATTCTCGGTTGACTGGATCAAAGCAATGATAACCTTTTTAAGTGTGAGAGTAACCAACAAACGTACATCTAATGGAGGAGAGAGCTTGTCCAAATTGGGACGAGTATCATGCACAAAACACACAACCCAAGACCTTCAGAGGGAACAATTTCTTTTGAGGAAACAGAAAACAATGGGGAACCTGACTATGAACAGAAGAAGAATGCATTCTATTGATGAGATGGCAAGCAATAAGTACAGCATCAGCCCACAAAGTCTTAGGAACGTTCATCTGCATCATGATTGTCCAGGTAACATGCAACAGATGACGATGTTTATGCTCAACAACACCGTTCTGTAGGGAGGTTCGAGGATAAGAGGTTTGATGAAGAATGCTCTGGGATCCACAAAGAAGGGAGACATCACGATGCACATACTCAAGAGCATTATCAGTACGAAAGACACGTAATAGCTCAAAAAATTGAGTTTCTATTTCATTGAAAAAAAACATTTATTATATTAGCTACTTGAGTTCGTCTTTGATAAGATAGACCAACTCATACGAAAAAAGTCATCTATAAAGGCCACAAAATAACTAAAACCCAAGACAGACTCGACACGACATGGATCCCTGACATCTGAATGAACTAACTCCATGGTAACAGCACTACGATTCTCTTGAGATGGAGAATAAGAAGACCTTGTGTGTTTCCCAAGTTGACATGACTCACAATTAAAAGGACTAAAAGACGACGACATAGGAAGAATACTCTTAAGCTTTGCAATAGACGAGTGCCCCAAACGACAATGCCATAAATAGGAAGAATCCATAAACATGGAGGTATAAGTCGAGCCATTAGACTATTGGGCACCGCGGAGATGGTACAAGCCACACCTTTCAGGTCTTGAACCAATCCATCTCCCAGTTCGCAAATCCTGCATAAGAACATAGGAAGAAAAAGTTACGGCACATTGAAGATCTTTTGTAATTTGACTAACAGAAAGAAGATTGACAGGGAAATTTGGAACATAAAGAACATCATGAAGAGTTAGTGTATTTCGAAGAGGCGCCACATCTTGACCAGCCGCACGAGATTGAGTTTCATTGGCAACACTAACAGAAGGAATGGAAGTAGAAGAAGATAAAGCAGAAAAGACTCGTTTTGTACCAGACATATGCTTTGACGCACCTGAATCGACAACCTAGTCCTCAGCAAGAGATGTAAGTCGGCATGCATACTTGATGGAGCAGCATGGTAGCAACGATAGCGGCGGCTTTAGCAGATTGGACCAATTTGTCATACTCAGCTTGAAAGATAGTCACAGAGTCTATCACTTCAAGTTGTTCTTGTGATGGATCAGTAGATACAGTAGCTTGTTGAGCCCACTCTGATTTGCCAAATTTATCCTAACACTTTTCAAAGATATGGTAGGTGCGGCCACAATGGTCCCACTTCTGATTCTCACGACCAACACCACGTCCTCCCCCCGAGTCACATCTGCAGCCACATCCACGGCCACGTCCACATCCATAAATGACCAAGGTAGACTAGTCGGTGTGTGGAGAAGAAGCGCCGGTGGAGATCTATATAACACGAGAAAAGGCTGTCAACAATGATGGTATAATGTCACCTCTAAGGATCTATCCACATATCTAAGAGACGATGTCGGGCTTGAGTGCAGACAGGAATTTTGCCACCGCAAGTTCTTCACAATACTCCCTCATCTTGGCGATGTCAGCAACAAACGGTTAGTAGACCTCCAACTCATCTAGTACTAGTAGTGCCCGAAGAGAGGTATAGAGGTCTTAAACTAGTTGGTCTCCTTGCTGTAAAGTGAATAGTTGTTCATTGTCATGTTCCGGGCCCATGGGCCCGTTAGCGCCTGTAAGCCGTGGGACCCACCGAAAACAACTCGATATTAGCTAAAGTCCACTGTCAAATACTAGCACTAGTCATTTTTGGGTCTTGGGCTTTTCTCTATTTAAATCACTAATATTTCTTCACACTAGTCCATGTGGGACTAAAGTGGGGATGTCACAATCACTCCATCTTACAAAGATGACGTCCTCGTCGTTACGATATGACAATTGACACATCTTAGTATCACTGTCAGGTGATGTGAACTCTAGAGGTAGCTCCTACAGTCTCTAGAGATGGCTCACACCGCATCCACACGGTGTAACACTTAGACCCGTATAGCACTTAGCTTCACACTTTTAGCTGACAACTATTCCGATATCATTTTGTCACGCAACGGGCCTACGGGCCCATTGGTGCGTGCAAGCCGTGGGACCCACCGAGAGCAATTCAATGTTGACTAAAGTCCACTGCCAAAATACTAGCACTAGTTGTTCTTGGGCTTTGGCTTTTTTTATTTAAACCACTAATATTTCTTCACACTAGTCCATGTGAGACTAAAGTAAGGGTGTCACAACTCATAGAGTTCACATACACGTGAGATGTTTTTCTCATTGCCATAGGTACTCTTCAGTGTATCCCAAATCTTCTTTGTCGGCTCGAGCATCATCACATCACAAGAAATATTTTTCTCCATACTGCTCATAAGCCAGGAAATCACCCCACAGTCATTAGCAAACCAGCATTCGTAGGTGACATCTTACGCATCAGGTGGATCTTGAGTAATGTGCTTGATCTTCCGATGAGCACCGAGAAACACTTTAAATGCTTAGGCCCACAAAAGATAGTTCTTTCCATTCAACTTGATGGATGTACCGCTGAGATTCCTCAACCACACATCATAGGAGGTATTAGAGGAAGAAACCATGAAGGGTAGGCAACAGGCAGGGACACACTAACAGGCACGGACAGTCACGAGGGGGTGATGCACACCATAGAAGACCCCAGAGTAGCAAGAAGAATGATTTTAGGGGGCTAATTGGCCTAAACCAAGGCCTCAAACCAGGTAGCCAAGGTGCTCAGGATATTGGTTCTGGTCTGGTTGGCCGGCAGTGAAAATGGGGGTGGTCGGAGGGTGGTGGGAAGGCGGTAGAAAGGGCCAGAGAGAGGAGGAGAGGTGGCAGAGATGGCCTGGTTGGAAGGAATGTGGATGGCGGCTGCTCTAGGTTTTTTTTAACCTGATACCATGTTAGGAGAGAGAAGCTTAACCATTGATTAGAGAGGGATTACATATATATAGAGCTTGTAACTTCCACACTAAACGGATATCCAATAACCCACATATCCACATATTACATAACTCATGACATCTAACAAAGACCATAGTATTGTATTTGATTAAGAAGATGTCATTATCTTTGGTACAAACAGTGGAGATTGGAGCTTGAGGAAATTCTTAGGATACCAAAGAACCAAAAGACATGAGAAAATCATTGCAGTTATTAGGAAGCTTGTTTTATTCATTCCCGTGCATAGATGAAATCCACTGAAACATGAGAACTAGAGTGAAAACCCATTGTTGCTAGTGGATCAGGTGCATGACACCAAGTCAACTAAGAGATAGGGGTGTCAAGGGGATACCTAAACCAAACCCAAAAAGCAGGTTTGTTCCACAACTTCTTCGACCCAAATGAGTTTGAATGAACAATTTTACATTTCTAGGCCCAAGTATTGACCAGACTGACTTATGTGACTCAATCCACACCTAACTTCCACAACGGATTTTACACATGCCTGATTATTGTAAGTACACGAGCATTAACATACACAAAATTAAGAGAAAGAAATTTTCATTCAGTCCATTCTTTTCCAAAATAAAGGGCTACTGGGATTATGTTCCTTGGGCTCTTAATCTTGTTATCTGTTTGTAAATTATAATGGGGTTTAACGGTGGATAGATTCCCTTACTATCGCCAAATTGAACTTAGTACTCCATCAGTTCTATCGCTGCAGATAGACCCCCTCAGTGAAAATCTACTGTTTCAGATAGACCAACGAAAAGGGTAAAAAAATTTCACTGAGAGGTCTATCTGCAACAATAGTACAACAAGAGTACAACAAGAGTAATAAGTTCAATTTGGCGATAGTACAGGGGGTCTATCCGCAATTAACCAACTATAGCATCATGAAGTTCTAATATGCTCCAGCCTAAAGATCAATTCTACTTGCATATTAAGTTACGTAAGTTGTGTGCTTGGGTTTGCCTCCTAGTATGAAGTATGTACATGAAATCAGTATTATATTACTGTTTTAGACTTGTAATATTCGTAGACCCATATTCATTCCCCCAGTCTAATTTTAATAGAAGATCGAAAGATCCGACTGTTGCCGTCGGACTCATTCCTGATTAACTGACCACCATATTCAGATCCATCAAATCTGTCCGATACAACCTGAACAAGTTAGAAGAATTTTTGATAAAGAAGTTTCCTTACCTATAGGGTTTCAAGCAACTTAGGAGATTTATACACGAGTAATGAAAATTGGACTCAAACCTGTGCAACCCGACCCCTACTAGAAGGGAGATCGTGTTGACTATGCAAAAGGATATGTAGATATTACAGCTGACAGTGTCAGTAAAAGGTCAGCTTTGATAGAGTAGACTGGTATGACTGCTTTGGAAAGCCCGGGTGGACCTACACTGATCAAACCATCCATGAAAGTAAGGATATCATCAATATTTGGTACTACCAAGAGAAATCCATACAAAAGGATTTGAACTGGTCATGCCATCAATTTACCAGTCAAAAATTTTAGTTCGCTCAGCTCAATCACACAATCGATACCTCTCCATATGTGAGGAGGATGGTTGCACTTTGAGCATTGTCGTAGAAGTAGCATCCAGGAAGTAGCTATTTGACTAGAGACCCACTAAGGTGCTTCAAAAAACTACAGAAATCCTACATTCACTAAGCAAGGAAATAAAGGAAGTAACACAAACAAACCTACTAGTATCATATTTCTGCAGATGTATTCAATCAATATAACAATGTTCAAATCGACGAAAATTCAAAGCAGTTAACGCCATGCAACAAAAAAACAAAAAAAAGGATACTAATTCTTGTCCAAATTACACTAATCCGAAGCTCAAATTGATGAATAGGACAACAAATCGACACATTCAAACCAAATTCTAGAACTAATTTAACACGTTGACTACTCAATAAATTAAGAAGAGTTTCCAGAACAATCAAACAACAAAGCACATCAAACTAATTTCGAGTCCAAGACCACAGATCTCGCTCTACAACGCATATATCCAAAGAATTCGAAACCCTAGAAACAAAAGAGAAAATACCAAGAGCCGAGGCTTTGAGAGAGTCCATACCATTTTTTTTTTTTTTTTTTTTTGGGAGCGACGATCGGCGATGCAAAGGGGGAAGTTCAGAATTAAAACGTGTAGGTATATGTTTTAGGAATTGAAATCTTTTTTAGTTAATAAATTCAACAGTAGCAGAAAAACTCCTAAAACCCCCGTGCCATCGACGCCGCAGTGTTTTGCAGGGAAGTCCCCCATCATAATAGATTTACGAAAAAATAACGACACTGTCACAAAACCCCCCCCCCCCCCCCCCCCTGAACTTCAGCGTACCTCACCTAACGTCCGTAATTAGCAAATAACTAATATAGTCTTGAGAATTAAAAACTCAAAGCTTTGGGGAATGAATATGGTGCCTAAGTTTGGGAGTTTTTCACTCAAATGTTTTAGTTACTAGTTTTTACACACGTGCAATGCACGTGATTTAATACCATGATCAAGTATTTTTGACAGTTTGTGCTCATTTTTTTCTTTAAACTCTTACATCCCAATTATTTTTTTATGTTTGTTTAAATGGGATACACCCAATTTAAATTTTCATGTTGATATTTTAATTGACAAAAAACAAATATAATTTAAAAATAATTTAAATTTTCATATTATTTTTGACCGATATGAAACTAAGCTTTATTTGAGAAAGTATAGCATTGCAAAGTAAAAAATATTAAAATAGTGTTATACAAGGAAGGTGAATATTTAAAATCAATATGGCAAAATGATAGATTTAAGTATGTTAAAACGATGCAAAAGAGAATGTGAAGTTTATTCCTAATCATTGATAGACTTCATAAAAAAATATAAACTAAAGATTAAGCTAACTCTAGTATACTTTTATATGATAAAAACATCCACATAAGAATATAAAAGTACTGAAAAAAATTCATGAAACTCTATTCTAAAGATTCCTAATAATTTCACTCAAAATAATTAAACTATTCTATAAAATATTCAGAAAATATTGTTTTTTATTTCTTCTATTTTATTTTTTATTGAGTTAAGATCAATCCTTCTTTAGGTTTATCATTTATCATTTCTCGGGCAATTCTAGAGTATTGTCTTCATCATCTACATCAATTGTGACATCAGGCTAATTTTGTATTTTTTATGCTATTATCTTTCCTGGGCTCGTTAATTTTTTTATCATCTCATTTAACTATACAAAGAAGTCAAATATACTTATGATGTTCAACACAAACTGCTCAAAATATAGACTTTGATTTTTTTTTCTATTTCAATGAGAATAAATATTAATTTCATATATACTGTTCCTAATTTATTACTTAAATAAATTAGAAGCTATCTCTTTATTTTCCTCTAAAATGAATTCTTCTGATGTGCATCCAATATGAATTTCTGTTATTTTAATAATATTACCTTTGCTCTATCCCTGTCATTTTTCATAAAGATCTAAACTAAATACATGCATTATTCATTACCAATTTCTCTTAGATTATAATATTAATATTTAATTTGAAGAACACAGTATGGAATTTATGAATACTTACTAATTTTTCTTATGTCTTCCATGAAGATTTTTTCTTTGATTAGGATAAAGTTATTAAATTAGTTTTTAACGTAACTCATTCAGTGCTTCATTAATAGATATGTCTTATGTTAATGCCAATTCAAGTGATTCATTGACGTTTTCTGAAATTTAGATTTATTTCCATCACTTTCCCATTTGCAATGGAAATAACTCAATTCTTTTAAAGTTATCCCTAAATATTCTAATAGTTTCTCCATATGTAATTCCTTGTATTCTTTTACCCTATAAATATTATTAACGTCAAAGATTAAAGTTTCTAAATTAAACTCAATTATTGCTAAGGTATAATATTATAGTGTTCCATCATTTCTATGGATTTAAACATCTATCAATTAATGTTACAAATGTATTTTAGCTACCCTAACTTATTACTAAAATTATATAAAATTAATTTAATTTATATAGTGCCGATAATTTTTAATCTATAATATTTTTAAAAATTTTATCCATTAACCGGATGTTTTTAATCAATTCTTATTGTTTTTGTTTACCAGTATCAACTTAGACTATTCTTAGATGCTGAAAATGGATAGTAAATCCCTAAATTAGAAATTTTAATATATATATATATATATATATATATATATATATA
>BQKN01066997.1:1046381-1079711 GCA_022839385.1 Asparagus kiusianus | reverse complement strand
ACTAATAATTCACATATAAACATTATAAAAATTATGGGGTTCTACATGTATAAAATCTCCGATCTTCCTATGGGGAACATGATTTATCAGGAGTACTTTCCTTCTAATAAGGAGCTGCAACAATTGAAGTCACGGACTCCTAACCGTTACAACAACTTTTGGGATCTTGCCTGCCATTATCATATAGCTCTTGCTGGTGTTGATCCGTTATCAAAGAGGTCGCGATCGCAAATTAGTTTAAAGAAGTTCACGGATTATCTTTTCAAGAATACGGACAGCGTTTTGGATGAACTAATTTGTGAATTATTGCCGCTAACCACCTCCGAAGTGAATGAGCTAATCAAGAAGTCAAATGCTCAATCTTACACTACAGCTGGTATTGAGGATGGCTTTGCTGCCGGAACGAAGTTCCAAACTTTCTTGTGGCATGGAGTCAAACCAATCCGGCCTACGACATTACTTGCTGGGTATCTTGCTATCTGGCTAAAAAATATGTAGTGCCATACCAGTCTTCTGACGCACTTCCCCTAGAAGTGTTGTTTCCAGCGGTTCTTCTTGCTCACTGAAAAAACCTATGTCTTCTTCCAGCAATGACCGTTGGTATTCACAGAGGGCTTCGCCAGATCGTGAACGCATTCACTCAGAGGGAGACTTCACTACCAACTCAGATTCCTCTCACAAAGGTGGAACTTCCCTACACTTATTTAATGGCTTGGTTGGTACTTCATCGCTCAGATATGATGTCGGCGCCAACCTCAGTGGATCCCTCCCTTCCTTTTCTTCAAATAATAGAGAACTGTAGATGGAAGGGATGAGGTTTCGCAGAGGTTAGAAAGTAGCTTCAGAATCATAAATATTGGGTCCTCCCTACTTGCTTCCCATAATTTTCAGGTCAGTACGGAGACTCGTTGATGGATGTAGAGAAGCCGGGTACGGGTCGTACTTCCCTTGACTCTGGCTGCTTCGATTGGTTGGTTAATATTAGGCCGGGCTATGTGATCTTTCGCGTTCAGAACCATTGTTACATAGAACCCTACTTGCCATGTCGGTTCGCTCATCAGTTTGGATATGATCAGATTTATATCGGGAACCCGAACCAACAGCTCCGGGCCCGTGGTGGCTTAGTGGATGGGGCTCGAGCATGGTTTTGGAACATCACTGGTTGTACTGGTACCAAGTTTAACCTTCCAGGCGTCGAGCGCAAGTTAGAGCTGACTTTTCTACAGTGCCGGTGGCTTTTGGCGGCCAATGAATACATACCAGTTCAACCGGTCGCTGAGTCAACCGATGAAGAAGCTTCTCGGGTTGCTACTCGCAGGGTTTATGAGTCCGAGCTTGAAAAGAAGAGAAGGAGGGAACCGGTGGGTCCTTATAGTCATTCAACGCAGAGGGAGCCAACTACGGAACCTTATGTTAGGGATGATGTAGAGGTTGGTGGCGATGGTGGAGAAGAGGAGTCGGAAACAGGTGTGTTAGATCCCCTCTCTTTAGAGTTATTTGAATTAGCAATTGCTGAAAGAACTCGCCGCTTTCAACCGTCAAAACCTTCACCTCCTGTAAAGAAGCCAAAGATGCAAGTCTTGTTCACCTATCCTAACAAGATGTCGGTTGAAATCCCAGGTGCATTTTCTGAAGAAGAGAGAGAGGAGTCCAGCCTTCTTCCTCGGACGTGGTCCCGATCCGCAACCTAGGTTACTCCAAGGCACGAATTACGTTCTAAATTTTCGGAGGAGCAACCTGCTGATCCAAAAGAGGGACGTCCGGCTAAACGTAAGAAACTGGCTTCTAAGCGGCGGAGCAGCCTTGAAACGGAATCAACGCCTCAAGGAGTTGCAGGTGAAAGGGGTAAGTACTTCTGCATATAGCTTCTTTTGATGTATGTTGAGCTTTCGGACTTAAACAATTTTCGTACTTCGCAGAAGAGGGTTTTGCAGGCGACTTTATTTTTGACGCTTCTTCGCCTGATATTGATTTCTTAGCACCAACTCCGGGAATCAGGCTGGAAGAGCGTACTGATGCTGAGACTAATATTCTTGACGAGACCGACGCGGGTCACGATGTCGAGCCAGGTTTAACCGGACAGGCTGAGAGTCCAGGTATTCTTAAAACCAGTAACGCCTCTTTGGGATGGCGGGCACTGAACGATGGAGAATTCGTATCCCCGCTAACTGTTTCTATGCTTCTTACTCTGTTAGAAAAGCTGCAAGAGGTGGATCAAAGCGAACGGGTGCAGGAATCTAGCGTTGCCGTTGAAGGTAAATCCTACTTGATTTTTTTTTTTGTTGTAAGTCTGGTAAGTTGCAACAATTTGTATTTTGACTCTTGCACTTTCTTACAGATGCGGTAACAGAGGTTCAAGGTGATGAGGGGGGTTCCCAAGCCGCACCTTTTGAAGAAGAGGGTCTAGCTTCACGTGATCCAGTATCGACTTCAGACGATATGCTGTTGGACGATATGTTGCGTGAACAAGCCCAATACGAGGCCGCCGATCCGATAATCACCGCCGACTCGCCCGCAAGTAAGATTCTTATTCTCACGTTTTACTTATTTATTCGTGATTTTTTTAGTTACTCATCGGAGGGTTCAAATCGTAGGACCAGTCATAAAAACTAATACAACTACTCCTAATGGAAAATCTGATGAATATGAGGGTCTTGATTTCTTGCTTTTGGCAGGAGTTGTTATTGACGCTCGGTCATCAGGCTTTCTGCAACAACTCCCAGTTTCTTTGGGAATGCCGACTACCGTGCCTACTACAACTATTAGCGAGAATTTGCCTGAACTGACCGTGAGACCAACTGAAGGAGTCGGTGCTTCAACGGTTACTACACCCATAGTGCTTCCTACGACACATAAAGCTAAGCGACGAGAAGCGGGTGTAGTGCGTTCGGTCACGGAAAGCTCTTCAGGGACTGGTAAATCCCGTGCGCTGTCTTTTTTTTTTCTTTTTTTTCTGACTTATCATTACTGGGTATTCATGATTTTGCGCTTTTTTTTCTAGGATCGTCACCTCACCTGCGCGCGCGCATTGATGCTTTATTGTCTGATGACGATCCAGATAAGCTCCTCCTCTGCTTGGAAGTCGGTAATTTTCTTAACTTCGTAGAGTCACTAATTGACAAACTCCTGGAGAAGAGGATCCCTTTCAGCCAATTCCGGTCGGTCCTTGAGCGTAAAATAGCCTTAATAAAGGACACTGGGGCCTTCGACATAGCTGAAGCTTTGACCAACAATGTGAATCAATTTGAGCATAGATTTGTGCAACTACAAGAGCTCCAATCTGTTGGTGTTTTTGGCTACGTTGTTGCGTGAATGGAGGCTCGTATGCAGTCATGGCGTGAATCTCGAGAATCCGTCGGGCTTGGGATCCAGGCGCAGAGAAAACGTGTCGACCAAGCGGAGGGAGTTCTTTCCGAAAGATTGGCTCACTTACGCGAAATCGACTCATCGTTAGCCTCTGTTGACGCCGAAATAGCAGAGCTTGAGCAGAAACTGGTGAAAGCAAAACAACGAAGAACCATTTTAGAGGTGACCAAGGCCGGGGAGGAGCATAGCAAGGCCGTGATATCCAGCAAAGTGATGCTCTCGAGGGAAAGATTAGCCAAGATGGAGGAAGAAGCCGCCCAACTCTTATCCTCTTCGAGGACTCCTTCAAGATCAAGCTGCAGCGTGAGCTTGAACGTGCTTATGCTGAAGAGTTAAACAAACTTGAGCAAGAAATTATTAGTGAAAAATACAATGTAAAGTGATTGTGGCTGTTGTATCTGAACCCCTTTTTTTTGTTAATGATACACGTGTTTTGTTCAGTCTTCTTATTATGATTTCTCATTCTGTTTAGAATAATCAATCATAATGTTTATAGGATTTTTGGCAAATCCTCAGCTGTTAACGGATTTGATATGCCTTTACCGACTACCATTTGAATCGGGCTAGCTTGTGAATTATCTGGGTCCGTTTCACAAGTAACGTTGTGCTAAAGGGATAAACCCCTTTAGACTTAATGCTACGAATTTGAATACGTAGACTTAGTCATTTTCTTACGGTAAAAGACGAACCGGCAGCGCGTATTAGGCGCCGACTTATCCCTGCTTAGGCTTTAGGATAAAATTCCCAAGTCTCTGATTCTGGTATCTTTTTCAATCGGTGAAAGACTAAACCAGCAGCGCGTATTAGGCACCGACTTATCCCTGCTTAGGATTTGGGATAAAATTCCCCATTCAGGTAAAGCATGGATCTTGGAGTTACTAAAAATGTAGTATCCTTTTATAGGACCAGATACTGAAGAGGATGAATTTTATATTCTTTCTTCAGTCCTTCTTTTAAGGGAGAAGTGAACCCGATACCAAAGAGAAAGAATTTTATATTCTATCATTGGTTACAGAAGAAACTAAAAGTGGGATCTCCACTTCAAGAATCTGTGAGATAAAATTAAGAATGGGATCTCCATCTTGAGAATCGTGGGGATTCAGTTAACCTCCACTTTTATAGTCTAGGTTATCTGATCCGAAAATAAGCTTTCTTGTTTATCAAGATGAGATACAAACTCTAGCCCTAACTTTTATAGGTTTGGCTGGAGGGACAGACATGAAATGTTTTCGTTTATCGAAGAAAAATCCGATCCTGGCCAGGATGGCTTGACAGTTTGACCAAAAAGGGATATTGAGACGACGCTAACTTTTATAGGTTTGGTCATTTAAGTAGAGTGAAGGCCTTCGTTTATCGAAAGGGAAAGTGACTTGAAAGTGGGCCTCTCGTTCATGGAAGGAATCGAGAGGAGATTTTAGCTGTGGTCCAAACTATAAAAGGTTTTGACCATATGAAAGTGGGGAAGTGATTATAAATCATAATGGAAGTTTGACCAGACTTGGCCCAAGGAACTTTGTTAGGCTCGTCGTGAACTAATCTGATAGTGAGGGACGGTGAGAACTCTTTTATGAGGAAAGATTGATTCTAAAGGATAATCAAATCTCATTTCAGCAAGAGAGTGTTTAGAAGATTACGGCAGGGGTTCTCTATGACCAGATTTGAATTATTTAGAGAACAGCTAGTTGGTTTCGGGTTATCCTTAAGAATATCATATGTGGTATTCTCTAGGAACTTCCCGTTTAATAATCTGTTCTGAGTGTACTAAGGGTAGTACTTCTTCAGAAACTTACCATTTATTGGCATCATGATCTTATCACCGTCTTTAGTGATTAGGCGATATGCACCGTTTGAGTAGACTGTCTCTATCACGAACGGTCCTTCCCATTTAGGCTGGAATTTACCTTTTTTCTTGGAATTGAGTATCATGGGCCGCCGGATGGCTAGAACCAAGTCTCCTTCCATAAAGCTTCGTTGTTTAACTTTCTTATCGAAAGCACGAGAGATTCTGGCTTGATAAAACTCAATTTGTTGTTGAGCCTGCAAGCGTTTTTCGTCTAACATCTCAAGTTCTTTGAGATGCTTCTGGTGTTGTTCTTCTGTTGTCATCCCTGTTGCAAGAGCGATGCGAAGGGATGGAATCTAAATTTCCAAAGGGAGAACAGCTTCACATCCGTACACTAGTGAATACGGAGTGGTTCTGGTGGGCGTGCGGACCGTGGTACGATAGGCCCAAAGGGCTTCGCCAAGTTTATCATCCCAATCTCGCTTGTTAATTTTTACGAGTTTTGACAAGATCTTTATGATTGTCTTATTGAACGCTTTAGCTAACCCATTTGCCGTAGGATTATATGTTGTAGAGGAGATGTCTTCAATCCTAAATTTTTCACAGAATTTAATAAAAGCGTTGCTTACGAATTGAGGACCGTTGTCGTGTATAATTCGTCTTGGAACGCCATATCAATAGATGATATGGTGCTTGATAAATTTGACGACATCGCTTGTCTTCACTTCTTTGAGTGGGACTGCTTCGGCCCATTTCGAAAAATAATCGGTGATTGCTAAAATGAAGCGGTCACCTTTAACTGATGGTGGGAAGATAGGACCAACGATATCCATCCCTCAGGTCTCGAATGGCCATGAAGTAGTCGAGGGGTGGAGGTGTTCCGGGGTTGATGCATATAATTCACGTGTATTTGACACGCATGGCATCGTCAAGCGTAGTCAACCGCGTCTTTGACCATGGTTGGCCAATAGTATCCCATCCTTCTGAGTCGGTCGCAGAATTTGGGACCGGGTTGATGTGCACCGTAGATTCCATCGTGAGCTTCTTTCAGAGCCTCTTCTGCCTCCTTGGTTGAAAGACATCAGACTAACAGCCCATCGTATGCACGACGATATAGTGTATGGGTTGTTGAATTATAATAGAATCTTGGAGCTCTTCTTTAAACCGAATCCTTTTCTCTTATGTCCTGTGGCAAAATACCATGCACAACGTAGTCAATTATAGGAAATCTCCAGTCTCGGGGCTCAAGATCGACCTTAGCTGTATATGCTTCCGTAGCGTTAATGGTGCACTCTGGCACAAACAATTGGTGGGTTCTAACAGTAATGGATTGTTCCGAATCAGGCGGTTGTGCCAAGGATACTGATAATGCTGCAAGCGCATCTGCGTACGCGTTCTGGAGGTGTGGAATGTACTCGATGAAGAATTGTTCAAACGAGTTTGCCATTTCGATAGCCGCCTTATGGTACGGTACCAAGTCTTGATTCCTGACTTCGTATTCTCCCCGGATTTGGTTGACTATTAATTGAGAATCGCCAAAAGCCTCGAGATATTCGACCCCCAGCTCTTTGGCGAAACTAAGTCTGATAAGCAGTGCATTATATTCGGCCACATTATTAGAACACCTGCCTATCAATGAGTAGGCTCGGGGTATCACATGTTTTTCTGGAGAGACTAGGACGACTCCAACTCCTGCGGAGATCCTAGAATTGCCGGGTGCGCTTGCCGTATTGGTCGCTCGTGAAGCTCCATCGAAATATAGTTGCCATACCTATTGATGGGACGTAGTATTGACTTTGTGAGCTTCATCGGGTAAATCGTCATACAACTCAGCTGTGTCTGCTATGGGGTTAGCCGCTAGAAGATCACAAATTGCTTGTCCTTTGACCGACTTCTGTTGTTTGAAGTGCAGATCGTATTGAGACAGGAGTAGAGCCCACTTTGCTAGTCTCCAGTTCATAGAGGCTGGTTGTGTCATAAACACTCGGACCGGATTAACGTTGGAAATAACATAAATCGTTTGTCCTACTAAGTAATGTTGCATCTTTTGGATAGCGAATACTAGGGCGAGGCATTCTTTCTCAATCATTGGATATCGAGACTCAGCACCAACCAGAGTTCGACTCAAGTAATAAATGGCCTGTTCGTGACCGTTGTCATCGTCTTGTGCAAGTAAAGCACTTAACGAGTGGTTCATCGCTTTAATATAGATTAAGAACGGTTTACCTGACTTCGGTGCCACAAGAACAGGAGGATTCGCCAAATACGTTTTGATGTCCTCGAATGCCTTTTGACAGGCGTCATCCCAGATGAAGGATATACCTTTCTTGGTGAGTTTAGAAAATGGCTGACATTTCCCAGATAGGTTTGAGATGAACCATCGTATATAGGCCAGCCGCCCCTGCAGTCCTCGAAGTTCTTTGAGATTTCTCGGGGGTTGCAACTCGTGTATTGCTTTTACCTTGTCGGGGTCGATGCGGATACCCGTCGTAGTGACGACAAATCCTAGAAACTTACTACTGGACATTCCAAGGAAAGATTTGGTGGGGTTCATCTTCAACTGGTGAGTTCGCATGAGCTCGAACATAGTCCTTAGATCTTTGATATGATCGTTTTTATTACGGCTCTTCACTACCAAATCATCGACATAGCATTCGATGGTTTTACGAAGATGTTCTTGAAAAATCTTAGACATTGCCCGTTGATAAGTGGCACCTGCGTTCTTTAACCCAAAAGGCATCACTGTATAGCAGAATACGCCAAGAGGTGTCCTGAATGCGGTATGTTTTTCATCTTCCGGGTACATCTTGATTTGATTGTAACCCGAAAACCCATCCATAAAAGACATTCTCTCAAACCCACACGTGTTATCGATAATAACATTTGTGATAGGGAGAGGGAAATCATCTTTCGGACACGCATTATTCAAGTCTCTGAAGTCAATGCATATCCTTATTTTTCCATTCTTCTTAGGGACCGGAACAATATTCGCGAGCCAGTCCGGATGTTGTTCTTCCCGGATAAAACCAGAGTCGATTAATTTCTTGACCTCTTCTTCAATCGCTTCCATGATTTGTGGGCGAAATCGTCTCTGTTGTTGTTTGACAGGTTTTGCATTCGGTTTGATGTTAAGACGGTGGGCTGCCACGTTCGGATCAAGCCCTGGCATATCTTCGTAATTCCAGGCAAAAACATCTATGAATTCTCTGACGAGGGAAATTAACTCCTCTTTTTCATCTGGTGGAAGACTATCACTTATAAATATTGGCTTTGGATTTGTCTCATCACCCATATTTATCTGGACCACTTTATCTTCGGTAGGAGGTTCTCTTTGTTCGAATCGATCTCCATACTGTATATTTAGATGATGAATCCAGGGATCCTCCCAAGCTGGCAGTTGATCATCTTCTTGAATCATGGAAGGATCGACTGTGGTCATATTCGACATCAGGCCTTTGAGTACCTCTCCCAGGCTGACATCTAAATCCCAATTAGAGGAGTCGGATGAATATCCCTCTTGATTTGTTAACTGGTCTATGACTTGCCAGCAGCACTCGTCATCCGAAGCATAACCCAGGCCCCTTTTATGGCTATAATAGTTATAGGATTTTCCTTCTGGTACATAGGCCATACGAGGTGGAACTCGTGGGCCTCGATCAAAACAAAGACCCTCTTCAAGCGCAAAATTATATCCCTATTTTTTCATGAAATCACACGCTTGTTGACTATATCTGGATGAATGAAGATCGAATATCTCTTCATTTTCATCTTCGCTTGAAGAGAGATACGGTGGCGGAGATATTTCCCCTTTTCCAAACACTAACCCCTTTTCACTCTCTGCTTTAGCAGGATTGACAAAGGTTGTTCCAAACGAGTCTTGGAGGCGTTTTTTCGTGAAACAAGATGACTGGAGCGGCATATGTATGTCGGGATTATCGTACAATCCCTACATTACGTCAGCCAAACACGGTGAGTACTCTAAATCGCCATTTATTATTTCTTCGGCAAGTTGCCAATTACAACTACGGTCTGACAATTCACCGTCGTCAAGACCGATTACAAAGGGTACAATGTCATTCAATACAAAACCACCATTGTAATCAAATCCTGCTTCTGTGTCAGCTTCTCACCCGCTGTCCGTGCCTTGAGCCGATGATTCAGTATCAGATTCAGCACTGTAAAGGAGAGAATCGGTAAAGTAATTTTCTAATCCCTTAAACGGTTGCTTATCTGCGACCACCGTTTTGACTTCATTATTGGCATCTATGTATTTTAGACACTGATGAAGAGTAGAGGGAACTATAAGATTACGATGGATCCATGGTCGACCCAATAGTAAATTATAGCAAGTCTCCGCGTCGATTACGTAGCACGTAACTTCGGACTTTAGATCTCCAAGTTGGCATTTTATCCGGATTTTACCCAAAGGTCTGGATCCACTGGTATTGAACCCGTATATGAGGGTACCTGTGGAAGCTAACTTGCTCGCTGGGATTCTGAGATTGTACATCAATCGGAGTGGCATAATGCTAACAGTAGAACCCGGATCGACTTGGACACGGTTAACAGCGCTAGAGCCAATGTATCCGGTGAAGTATAAGGGCCTATCATGCTTTGAATTCCTCACTTGCATGTCATTCTTAGTGAATGTAATATGAGAGAATTGTTTAGCCGATAAATTACAAAGCTGAACTGGTGATTCCGTTTCCTCGGGGGCCGGCTTGACTCGAGTAAGGAACGCATCAGAATCGGCTAAAGCTTCTTGCAAGGCTTCTCTAGTATCCTTGGAGAGGCGCAATAACTCATATAAAGTTATTCTTGCTGGGATGTTAGCTAGCTGAGCCATAACATCAAAGCGATAAGGAGTGTTTGAACTTCCCGGTTTATCTCTCCCAATCGGACGATTGAATCAAGACTGCTTCAGGTTCTGAGCTTCTTGGGGTTGAGGCTCTTTTTCTTTTTGCTTATTGGCCGATTTCTGTTGAGATTTTTCAACTGATGCAGGGGGAGTTGTGACCACCCCCAGTTCGGTCAACGTCTTGGCTTTTAGGTCAGAGGTTTCGGGGTATTTATAATGATATTCATTCCCACCCCTAGTAACAAGAGCCTCTTGTTCATCTTCAGAAAGTGATAAGGTGGGGATACCTTCATCATCTTTTCAGGAATTGCTGTGGTGGGACAGCAGGTCTTACCTTTACCTTTGTTTTTCTTCTTAGATGAGGATCCTGCCCATTGCTCATCTTCTAACAAGTCCGGGTGGACCCAAAGAATTTCGCCGCTAGGAGCTATGTGTTGTACGAGTCCTTTCTGATGTTGTCCATAAGGATCATCGTTGACGGTCTTCATTTGTATCTTATATACGGGCTCTGGCTGGAACCATGTCAGAGGGACAGAACCAAAGCTAACAGAAACGGCATTTACGCCCACCTTCTTTTTTTTAGGCTGCTTCGGAGTGATGATTCCAACATCGATCAAGGCCTGAATCTTGTCCTTGAGAGCGTAACACGTCTTTGTAGGATGATGGACTGTTCTGTGAAATGCGTAATATCGTGGATCTGTAGTTTTCTTAGCTTCTTCATGATCAGCGATCGGAGGCAGCTTAATTTTGTTATTCTTCAGTAAATACTTGAAGATGCCAGGGACCTCATCTTCTTTGAAGGAGTATTCCTTTGGAAATTTTAGCTCAGAAGTTTTCTGTTTCCTTGGAGGTCGTTGTTGCCATTGAGGCGTTTGTTGCTTCGGCGCAGTTGCTGTGGCTGCTGTTGGGGTTATAATTCAAATGTCTGATTTGCGTCTACCGCATTCACCGGTCCTTTTCCTTTACCACGGAGGGTAAAGTTCTGTTTTTGGGTATTATTTGCTGGTTGTCCCCTTTTA
The DNA here is from genome assembly GCA_022839385.1 of Asparagus kiusianus. Taxonomy (NCBI): domain Eukaryota; kingdom Viridiplantae; phylum Streptophyta; class Magnoliopsida; order Asparagales; family Asparagaceae; genus Asparagus; species Asparagus kiusianus. The sequence goes on along the minus strand of BQKN01066997.1, from coordinate 1,068,685 downwards.
GCTTTCTTCCTTTTGAGGAAGCGTTCCGCCTGCTCTCCTCGTACTTTTAACTCTTTCCATATCTTAGATGGTGCAGTGCCCATAGCTTCTAATACATCCAAGGAAAGGTTATTGTGGCATGTTTGGAGGATGAATTCCTCCGTGACCGGATCCCGGCAATTCATTGCCTTGTTCCGGAAGCGCTTAACAAAATTCTCAACGAGCTCTCCATCTTTCTGCTTCTCTTTAAAGAGTGTTCAAATCGACACTTCGGTGTCGTCGTCGAAGAAATTAGCAAGAAACATGCTTTCCATATCATCCCATGTATTGATACTTCCCGGTTTAAGCTGGTGGTACAAATCAGAAGCAGCTGCACAAATGGTTCCCACGAACGATCGTACCATCAGAGGTTCATTGCCTGAAATGATCCCCAAGTGGAACTTGAAATAAATCAAGTGTTGGGTAGGGGAGCCCCTCCCGTCGAACGGCATGAAGTTAATCAAATTGAACTTTGGTGGGTATGGAATGGAGTCCCATTCTCTCGGGTAGGGACATGGAATGCCAGTCGTTTTTACCTCTTGAGCAGACATCAAAGCATTTATTTTGCTTTCCAAGTCTTTCATCTTAAGGTCTTCGCCTACCTCTCTCTTTTGGCGACTTTGGGTATTGGTGCCACCCCCTGCGTTAAGGATACCTTCGGTATTTTTATTCTCAGGTGGAATCTCGATATTGATATTTTCCTCTACTTTTGAGTCGCTATCTATCTGATTAGTAGTCGGGCGATGACTAGATTCTCTGTGTTGATTTGTCAACTGCTGGAGTTGTTGTGCATGTAAGTCTTTAACTCATTGCACAGCCATCTCCATTTCCATTTTAAAGTCCTCTTTCTACTTTGCCAAAGCTTCTTGAAGAAGTTGAGCCATCTGTTCAGTAGTGATCATGAATGACTCTCGAGTCTGTCCTGTACTAGACACAGTGGCATCTGAAGTGATTGTAGAGTTAGCGTCTGATATTTCGTCATCTGAGGACTGTCCCCTCTGAATTCTCCTATAATCCCTAGGCCTGATAGCCCCGGTTTGTAGCCGAGTCAATCGCTGAGATATTTGTGGAAAAGGTTTGGGGTTGAAGCATCACGTGGACTTTCCTTTGTCCGTCATGTTAATCGTAACTTCTGAGAATTCACGTTCTTGAGCAGCTGATTTTCTTTTACGGAAACGTCTTGACTTGTGTCCTAGCATTTCTGTAGAAAGCCTCTCAAACACCGAGATCCTTTGCGAGGCGGTTTTGGAGCAGTTACACTCTGATAATACCGCCTTAATGAGTTTGGTACATGGGCAAAGAGAGTCCGTCTCCCGGGTATTTCTCTTATGAGATTTATTCATACCCCCAGTCTGATAGTACAACTCATCGATATGATTATCGGAGCAACCTATCTTGTGCTGGCATGATTCCCCCATTCTGATGTCATTGTCTTCTGATAAACATAGCTCTCTCTGAGAGTATGATGCCCTGTCATTATTTTCAAGAGCCGCTCGTTTGAAACCACACCTTCATGCGCGTGAGGACCTAACAGGCTCTTGGACTTCAACCTGCAATCCAAGACGGGTGGTTACTGGTGCTTTCTCTGTAAGAGAGATCTTTGACTTACCGAAGAATCGCGTACGACCCCCAGTCTGACGAACTATATATACGGGGTTTATCTTTATGCAAAGGACCAAGATGATCTGTAATGTTTACTTTGAATCGAGACAGGTCCACGCTGCCGTAGGGTTCTACTGAAGGTGAGGAAGTCATCAGAACATGAACAGGAGCTGTCGGAGACCCGAAAATGATCGCGGGAGGTGAATTTTCTACAACCAGGTCACTGCTGGCTCGGAAGTGGCGCGGGCCAGCATTTGGTGGCTCGGCCTTGGCCGAGCCAGCACTTGGTGGCTCGGCCTTGGCCGAGCCAGGGTTTGGTGGCTCGGCCTTGGCCGAGCCAGTAGTTGGTGACTCGGCCCTGGCCGAGCCAGCAGCCATGGACTTAGTTCTTTCGGACATTGTTTTGGATTTTAGCCTCCAGATTTGATGTGGTTTCGTCAGTTTGTCGTCTAGACCATCTGTTTGTAGCTTCCTGGCTTCTTGCACCAAAATTCTTGCATGCGCAAGTAAAGCATGGCGCTTCTTGATCCGTTCTTCAAGAGTTGAACGTGTCCTCTTAACGGGGACCCATTCATTCATCGTTGATTTAGGCCAGTCACCCGCTTGCTGCCGTGGCGGTTGGCGTCTTCTAGACTTCAGATTCGCTTCATAGCAGATTCCATCAACTAGCTCGGAAGCTTTGGCCAATTGACGTGCAAGGCGTTAACGACGTCTTTGACGTGCTCCCTTGGATACGGTCGGCTCATTTTCAGTAGCAGCTTCAGCTTTGCAAGGTGTGCCTTGAGCCGCTGCGGGATGATGTTCTTGATTTTGAACCTTCAAATCCAAGTGTCCTCGACCTTTCCTTGTGGAGTTTCTCCTATTCCTGCGAGGAGAAGATGAGTGGGAAGAGGAGGATAAGTATTCCTCATACTTTGCCTGGTCGAATTCATACTCGACCTCCTCGTTGATCGGGATGATGATCTTTGGTTGCAACACTACAGCTTTGGCAGAAAAGCTGTCGGCTCCCACTGTGGTCGCCAGTTTGTTTGTGTCAAAAGTTGCCTTTTCCATTGCTTTCAAACCTGTTACACCGTTTATCGATTACAAGTTCAAACTGAAAGAAAAGTTGATCTTTTTATAAGATCTTCTTACAACAAAAAAATAAAGATTATAACTTTATCAAACAAAACGCAGCAGTAGTTTATCTCCCGCTGCTTTGTGTGGGATCTTTGCCTGTGCTGGGGACGCGTTAGTCCGTGGACCGCCGCAGATCAAACCCGATAGACAATTAATTACGCTCTTGTTTCACGAAGGAAACAATTGCGGAAGCGACAATCACGACCAAGCGAGATGGTAGCTCTTCTTGAGATTAAAACCAAGTGCATGTGTTGAAAGAATCCTTAAAAATTAGGGAGGTTCTGGGATGAAAGAATCCTTAAAAATTATCGAAATCCGTGTTTGGGGAGGTTTTATACTCAATAGGAGTCTTGGTGGCTCGAAACTGTGCGAGCCACCATTTGGTGGCTCGCGCCTACGCGGGCCTCCGAATGGTGTTTCGTTCATCTTTTTGATATTTTCGCGATTCGTGATTCTTCCAATTCCCTTGTTTTGCGCACGCTTCATCGCTTCCTTGACTTGTGCATTCTATTGATCCATTTCATACACTTACTGATGTTGGATAAATTCTCTCAACCTGGATGATAACGTTTATCGTCTTCTCCTTGTCTTAAACTGTGTTTGAGGACCTATGGGCAATTTTTAATGCCTACAATGGGTGCATTCAGTCACTTGGAGCTGACCGACACGCGTGGACCGATTGACGAGTGCGTTTGGTCAATTTGGATCTGACCGATAAGCATGTCGGACACTTTGGATCTGCCTGACAGGCGTGTCAGGCACTTTGGATTTGCCTGACAGGTGCGTCGGGCCCTTTGGATCCACCTGCCAGGTGTGTCGGGCACTTTGCATCCGCCTGACAGGCGCGTCAGACACTTTGGATCTGACCGACGTGCACGAGCTGGCTGACGAATGCGTCTAGTCACTTGTGGCTAACTGACGCGCGCGGGCTGACCGACAGGTGCATGTTGACTGATGTACATGCGATGACTGATGCGTGCGAGCTGACTGACGTGCGCAGCGACCAATTGGATAATTCTTCTTGAATCGTCCACTCTTTGTTTCGAGCTGTGTGCGGACACCTATAGGTATTTTTAGACTCCTACAGGCGTCAGGAGGAATAATTTGTATTATTTGATTGGGAGCATGGTGTTTGATAGAGAGCTGATGACTTCTTTGGATTTGGCTAGACTATGGTATTTGTTGAGGCTGGGTTATTTGATTGGTTATGTCGTGCATGGTTTGTTGAGGAGTGCTTTGATTTATAGATTGAAGTCATTTCAGCACATTGGTATGAGCAATAAGACCGAGGTGGAGTTTGGCACTTCTATCCATTGATCGATGGGTCTTTTAGGTGGTGTTCAGTCAAGCATTTGGGGGCCTTCTAAGGAGGCATCATTGGGAGGTAATCGGTACTTGGTTTTCGCAGTTGGGGATTATTTTAGGCATTGGTGGGTTACAACCAGGTCCCATTGGTATGAAGTCCTAGAAGTCAATAATAATTAGAATAAGTGTATTGGCAGAAATGTAACCTGTCGTTCTAGCTTTGGTAAGGGTTCTTTCTTGCATTTGTGCTGAGCTCATGACAGTTTGAGACACTTCATTGATGTGAAGATATTAGGACGACGAGATAGGATGATAGTTTTGATGGGTCGTTCCTTACTGGAGAGGGACCAGCGTTGGTTGTCGAGCATTGGTTTTGGTTTTGGAGCTTCAACATATTTAGGTCATCTTGGTCATAGCTTGCCGACTGCTACGTGTGGAGATTTTGGATTTGGTGGAGCTGCTTCAGATTTTAGGTTGCATCGGATATTTGGTTGCCAAGTATTTGGTCACATCGAGGATGTAAAATTTGATCCGATTACACGTTTGGGATTTAGAGGTTTATTTGATTATCAGTTAGGAGCTTCTGATTTTGTTCTAAGTAGGTATGTCATATTTGACTCTCGGTAGGTAAAGAATGTTGATCAGATCATTGGGATATCGCAGCGGGTGGAGGGTGATGCTACTTCGCATTGGATGGAGATTACTCCACATACTCCAGATCACACTGCATCATTTGGGATTCTAGCTGAGGTGATACGGTTTGGAGATTATTTGGATTTGGATATAGATGATGAGTTGTGTTAATGTCCGCGAACACACAGTCGATGGGGTTATGGTTCTAGTCTCCGTGCTAGCAGCGAAGATGGAGAGGTGAGAGATGGGGCTGACTCCTCCTCCGACTTTATGCCCGATCCTTAGACTAAAATTCCTGATCCTTCTGTATAAACAAGAAGAAACCCATAGGAGGGTGGGGCTCATTTCCCCCATGGTACCTCCAACGGTTAAGTCAGCTGGTGATCTTGAGTGGGGTTTGAGGGAGAGTCCCTAGGCCATTGAGGTTCTTTTTAGCAAAGATAAATTCAGAGTTTTTATGAAGAAGTAGCAGAAAAAAATCCTCCCTCTTTTACCTTCTTTCCCTCCTTTTATAGCCCCTTACCCCTGGGAGTTTGACTCTTGGCTTTGACTATGCACAGGAAGCAGTAGAGGGGGGAGAAGACAGACTACTGAGTCATCCTTCTCCTTCCAGATGTCGGCTAGTGATTGGAAGGAAAGTCATTCAAGTATAGGAGAGAAATGTCTTCTCAATATCCTGAATTTGATAGATGAGGCAGGGCAGAGGATAGGTCGGCTGCTTGGTCATCTTTCTCCCTCCAGATGGCGGCTGGTGATTGGAGGGGAAGTTATTCGAGCCCAAGAGAGCATCATAGCGATCTCTAGGAAGTGACTTGTGAGGAGAATAAGCGGCTTATGCACGGATTTTGCCAGAGTGGAGATCTTGATGAGACTAATCAATGCTATAGTGTCGATTGACATCTGAAGCGAGCTTAGCTGGATCTTATCCCCTTAGTAGAGGCGGGTTGATCTGTGAGTCGTCGTTTATGATTTTCCGACCCGATAATTGAGCGAGCTTCGGGTCGAGTTCATTGGTCAAGATGATTGTTCGAGGAGTCGTCTTAATTACGAGGGACCGACTAATCCTGCACTTCGAGTCGGTAATGATGATCCTTGGTCAAAAGATGACTTGTTGGCTCGGCTGACCGATAGACTTAACCTTGGCTGGGCTTTTGGGCCTCTAAGCTGGTTTGGACCATGCCCTTTTTAAGCCTATGCAGACAATCTCTCGACATCTTCATCTTTAGATGGTAAATTACCATAAAAGTTGGCCCTTTCAGTCAGAGTTGACTTTAGTCGGATCCGGGTGAAATAGATATGAGTTTTCTCAGGGTGTTGAGATTTTCTAGCTAGTTGATCATGGCTTAGAGACATGGAGTGGGACTTGCTAACCGCTAATCTTCTGCAGACTAATATTGTCAGTATTAGGAACCGCTTTTTCAGAGGAAACGAGGCATCGTGGGTAGAGTGAGTGGCGCCTTACTTACCAATCGATTGGCGTGAGTTACGAGCGGCGGTTGGCGTTTTTGAGCGATTTGTTTCCGATTTTCAAAACGAATCTTCCTTAGTTGCTCCAGGATTGTGCCTCTTGAATTCTTCTGCATGCTTCTTTAGAGGCTTATAAATAATTTCTGGCGCTGTTTTAAAAGTGTTGGGTCCTTTTGTTTTGATGATGATTTACAAATAATTTACATCTAATGTTGTTTGTCTAGTGTTTATGGTTTGTATCTATTCTAAGCAAACAATAAGTTAGAGGATGGATGGATTGCATCATAACGATCATATCAAATGGAGGTTGGTGGAATAGTGGTTGAAGCTATGCAAATTCAAGTTGAAGATCCAAGTTCAAGCTTCATCCGTAAGTGTACCAAGTTGAGCTCATTGAAGACCTTCATCTAGCTTGGATAATTTAGTTTAGGAGTTTATATTATGTGTGTTAGTACTTTAAGCTCAATCATCTACACACATACACGTTTTGGTCTTGTATATATATAGTTATATATATACATATATATTTTGGTTTGATAGTTTTCAAGTTTTAATATGAAACAATTTAATATAATTAGAAAACATATTTTTGTTTCATACTTATATGCATATATATGATTTCATCAATATCAATTTTATTTAGTTAAATGAAATCATGTTTTAGTGCATTATATGTGTATTTTAATAAAATACTACATTCATTATTTATACACTTCATAACAATAGTTTACATCTTTCTTCAAGTCTATAAAATTATTTTGTAAAGTTTCAAAATATGGTTTAGGTAAAATGTCAAAATTCATGTGTTTACATTTTTGTGTTTTGGACCTCCTTGCAAAATGATGATATTTAACATTTGGGAAGTCTTTTTTGAAAACCAGTTTCTGCAACATGTTTATTATCATGTCTACAATCATTTCTCAAAGTTTTACATTTTTCTGAATTTATTTGATATTTTTAAACCATGTTTTATGTTGACATGTACTGTTTAAATCAGGCTGTGTGCATGTCATGAGTCGACTCATGAATAGTATTGAGTCGACTCATAAACTGTTGTGTAGTTTACATTTTGGATCTGACGAGTCGACTCATAACATCATGAGTCGACCCATCAGGTTGAGTCGACTCATGTCTGTTATAAGTTGACTCATGAAGTGTGCTGGAAAACTAGTTTTGTTTCTGCTGAGTCGACCCATGAATTCATGAGTCGACTCATGAATTTTATGAGTCGACTCATAAGTTGACTTTTAGCCTGTAACGGCTACTTATGAGTCGATTCATGAAAAGTACGAGTCGACTCATAACACTGTAACGGCTATATTTCAAGACTGTATTATTTTTGGATTTTTGGTCTTTTTGTCTTGTTTTCTCTTGGCTTTGGGATTCTTATAAATACCCCCCACATATCATCAGTTCAAACATCTAAGAGAATGTTTTAAAAACAAGTTTAACAAGGGTTTAAAGTTTGTTTAAGTTTGCTTAAAGGTGTTTAAGCCTTGTTTAAGAGTTTTGTTTGTGAAGAGAAGTTCACAAGAGAAAGTGGAGATCATCCTTGATGTTTGAGCATTCACTCTTCTCCCTCTCTCTTGTTATCTATAGAGAAGTTTCCCTAAACTCAATCTAGCTTTACATTTACATTTTTTATTGATTATCACATTTATAAGCTAGATTTTCATAATTGAGTTTAGTTTGATTTTGTTTATTAAATCTTATTGTTACACACACCCACTTGAGCTTTTAGTATTTGCATTCATAATATATTTGGGGTTGTGAGAGATAGTAACATTAAGTTGTGCGTAATTGAGTTCTCACCTTGTTTAGAGAACAATCATTTGTTGTGTGCCTATTTTTGAGTATCACTTTGTAATACACATTTACACCTAGAGGAGTGTGTGGTGAGGACGTAGTCGATACCGAGAGGAGTGGCATCGGTAGCCTAGTGAGAGGTGATAATTCCGAGCACTTGAGGGAGGCGATACGTGAGGACCAACACTTGAGGTTGTAGCTTGTGTATGTACATTATGAGGATTTGTGAGAGTTGTCGGTTAACTTGATAACCGACTGTGTAGAGTTTTCGGTTAGCTAGAAAACCGAGTGTGTAGAGAAGTTCGGCTTCCAAACCAGGTTGTGTAGTGGATTCTCCCCGGGAGTAGGGAGCGAAGACGTAGGACGGAAAGTCCGAACTCCGTGATCATTTTCTTATGTTTGAGTTTGGCATTGGCCCATTTATTATTGCATATTGTTATATCGCCATTGTTGCATGATCATTTTGTTTACCCTTGTTTATATTGTATATCCTTACACATATCTTATAGCATATCATACTTGCTAGGATATATTTGTTAATTAGTTTTAATTAGCATTAAAATCAGATTAGATTAGCAATAACCCTATTCAACTCCCCCCCCCCTCTAGGTTACTTTCAGAAAGAACACTCTACATCAGGAACATTTCTCCTTGTCGATTCTTCCTTTGACTCCTTAAGAGATTTTTACTATGGCCTTTCCTCAGAATGACCATGAGAAGAAACTTATGGCCTTGTTCCTATCTAGGTCGAGAATGACTTTGGACGAGGCAACTTGGTTGCATGACGAGTACGATTTCTCGAGCGATGACCATAGGGGCACCGGACAGTCTTACTCCAGTGCATATGCACAGTGAGGATAGGGTGCCTCTCTATCTGGCGCATCTGCAGTGTGGATTGCGCTTGTCGCTGCATCCCTTCGTAAGAGAAGTTTTTTTGCCGCTTTGGGGGTTTCCCCCTGCCAATTTCATCAACACGTCATTTATATCTTGATAGCGTTTATAGACGCCTACTCCGAGGTAGAAGTGGTGTCCAACATCAGTTTGCTTGGGCACGTGGTTAGTGTGGGGTCTGTTGAGGGAGACCCACACCATTTTTTCCTTTTTCGGGATGATTTCCACTTGGACACTAATCTTCCAAAGCTGAACGAAGAATGGAAGGGGTTCTTCGTCTGGATGTTTGGTGCCGACAACATGTTGTCCTACTCGGGTTGGCCTGAAGTGCAGGAGAACGTATTGAGCCGACGTCTTAGTGAGCTCGAGTCTGGAGATCTTGAAAAGCTCCTGTATTGCTTCGGTCTTTAGGAGTCCGGAGCTTTGGATGGAGAGGAGTTTTCGGAGATGGGGGGGTCCTCCTCGTCTTCCTCCGACTCCGAAGCAACAACCCTTTCTCCACCAATGGAGGTCTGTAAAAGTAGGGCTGACTTGGAGGGGCCGAGTTTTTCCAGGAGGCCTTTCAAGAGAAGGAGGGGAGATTCAAAGGTTGATAGAGGGAATTCGGATTTGTCAGCCGATGGGTAGATTGAGACAAAGCACGATACTGTCATCTTGGAAATCCTGTTGCTAGATCCGACTCAGCTCCTGACCCTTAAGAGGGAGCTTTAAGGATATCTGTCGCTCTCTCTCTTTCTCTTTTTTTTGTAAGCCCTGTTGGGCCTTTTGATAAAAATGTAAGAAACATTTTTGAATGAGAAATGATTCCTTCTATCCTTTGCTTTTGAGGGCTAAAACTACTTGATGAAACAATTGATCATATTGTAGTTGTAATATGGCTTTCTTTTTCAAGAACAATGTCAGTCTTTGTAGATCGAATGACATCCCGAGGTAAGTGTCTATGTCTTCGTTTCCTCCATTAGGTCGAGAAGTAATTATAGAGGTTGACCTTGGGGCTTTGCCTTGGGCTTATCTAGGTAAAAAGCTAAGGACTTGATCGCTAACTAAGGAGTCGTTGTGCCTTGGTTTTATCCAAATTAAAAGTCAAGGGATTTATACCGACTAAGAAGTTATTATGCCTTGGTTTTATCCAGATTAGATACCAAGGGCTTTATACCGACTAAGAAGTCGTTGTGGCTTGGTTTTATCCAGATTAGGAGGTACTAAGGGCTTTTTACTGACTAAGAAGTCGTTGTGCCTTGGTTTTATCCAGATTAGGTACCAATGGCTTTATACCGACTAAGAAGTCGTTGTGCCTTGGTTTTATCCAGATTAGGTACCAAGGGATTTATACCGACTAAGAAGTCATTGTTCCTTGGTTTTATCCAGATTAGGTACCAAGGACTTGATACCGACTAAGAAGTTATTGGGCCTTGGTTTTATCTAGATTAGGAGGTACCAAGAGCTTTATACCGACCAAAAAGTCATTGTGCCTTGGTTTTACCCTGAGAAGGTACCAAGGGCTTGACCATGATGGTCGATGAGAGCAGACGGAATCGAACCTTATATTGTGCCTTAGGCTTACCTTTAAGAAGAGCCAATGTTTTTGTGCTGACTGAGGAGTCGTTGTACCTTAGTTTTACCCTAAGAAGGTACCAAGGGCTTTACCACTATGGTCGATGAGAGCAGAAGGAATCAAACCATATGTTATGCTTTGGGCTTACCTTTAAGAAGAGCCAAGGTCTTTGTGCCGACTGAGGAGTCGTTATGCCTTGATTTTACCCTGAGAAGGTACCAAGGGCTTTACCACTATGGTCGATGAGAGCAGATCGAACCATATGTTTTGCCTTGAGCTTACTATTAAGAAGAGACAAGGTCTTTGTGCCGACTGAGGAATCGTTAGGCCTTGGTTTTACCCTGAGAATGTATCAAGAGCTTTATGCCGTCTAAGAAGTCATTGCCTAGATGACTAGGTCTTTGATGTCTTTCTTTTTATTTGACATTTTCATTGATTGTTTGCAATTTATACATAATAAAGTCCAGCTCACTCACACTCATTACTCGGGTGATGTCGAACTCTTGTTTCTTTGCTCAGATGTATTTTGGAGGTGACTTTCTGCTGGGGACAGGGTCACTGAGACAGAGCTTTCTAGGTTGTTTCGTGTTGTCTTTGAACAGACTCATTTCAATGAGAGCGAGTTGTTGCTTCATTGGTTGTCTTTGTTACCAAACTGAGGAACGTCTGGAGTCGGGGGTTGCTCTTTCTCTCGAGGGTGAGCTGTTTGGCTTTAGATGTCGTTGAGTTATCGACCTATTTGCCATTTCATCAGCTAAGGACCTTTCTAAACTTTGAGTTTTTGCTGAGGTCCTTGCTGGTCGACGGTGGACACAAGGATTTTCAACAGATCTTGTTTGTCCACCGTCGGTTGCTCTGTTAAGCCCGGTATTTTGTTGTTTGAGCTTTTGGAAGATGTTGCTCAACGGAGGAGGTCAACGTAACTTTTGTGATGGGGGCTTCTTGTTGGTGAGAACCCCATGCGCCGAAGCTTTGTTCCCTAGAATTTGATGGAATCATGACTTTCCTTTGGGGTTTCCAGGAATAGCAATGGTTGGACCATCTTATAAATGGAGGAGCCTTCTTGTAGGGGGAGTGCAAGTCGCATGCTTCGATCACCAGTTCTTACTTCGACTCTAGCGGTTCTGAGCATCTATAGGGGGCCGAGGCTATTAATCTTCCTGAGAAGACCAGTTGGTGAGCCCTCGAGTTTTCCCACAATCTCACCCTGGGTGAGGAAGGACTCTCCTTTGAAGGCGGTGATGGTTCGAGGAGCCGACTACAGACTTAATCGCTGCTCCTTGCTCGTGTGAGCTATTGCGGATGAGGAGCTTGAGCGATACTGGATCTGATCATAACTCTTAGAATTCTGTTTGCGATCTAACCCTAGGCTTCTTAGCTTTTCAGGCGGTGGGGTTTTATCTGTGGTGGCGATAAGAAGCATGTGCTTCATCCTCAAGCCAGACAAACACCATAGTGGTGTGTCTTTTCTAGGAGGGATTTCGGGGTTTTACTTGGCAAATACTCCCTAGAAAGCCATTGGAGCCCTTGAGGGCTACGCCTATGTTGGCTCCTCATAGCCATAGGTTAATCCTCCTTAGCTTGGATGATGCAATTCCAGATCTTGTTTAGCTTGAATGGTGTAATTCTAGTGTTTTTTAAGAATGGATAGGATCAAGCCCCTGTTTAGAGTTGGGCATTTCTTCTCAGAGAAGAAAGAGGCCCCCACGGTGGGTGCCATACTATTGATGTCGTGAACACACAGTCGATGGAGTTGCGGTTCTGGTCTCCACACCGGCGGCGAAGAGGAAGAGGATGAGAGATGGGGCCGACTTCTCCTCTGACTTTATGCCCGATCCTTAGACTGGAATTCCTAATCCTTCTGCACAAACAAGAAGAAACCCATAGGAGGACGGTGCTAATTTTCCCTGTGGTACCTCCGACGGTCAAGTCAGCTGGTGATCTTGAGTAGGGTTTGAGGGAGAACCCCTGGGCCATTGAGGTCCTTTTTAGCAAAGATAAATTCAGAGTTTTTATGAAGAAGTAGCAGAAAAGAACCCTCCCACTTTTACCTTCTTTCCCTCCTTTTATAGCCCCTTGCCCCTTGGAGTTTGACTCTTGGCTTTGACTATGCATAGGAGGCGGTTGAGGAGGGAGCAGACATGCTACTGGGTCATCCTTCTCCTTCCAGATGTCGGCTGGTGATTGGAAGAGAAGTTATTCGAGTACATGAGAGAAATATCTTCTCGGTATCCTGGATTTCATAGATGATGCAGGGCAGAGGATAGGCCGGCTGCTTGATCGTCTTTCCCCCTCCAGATGGCAGCTGGTGATTGGAGGGGAAGTCATTCGAGCCCAAGAGAACATCATGGCGATCTTTGGGAAGTGACTTGTGAGGAGAATAAGCGGCTTATGCACGGATTTTGTCAGAGCGGAGATCTTGATAGGACTGATCAGTACTGTAGTGTCGATTGACATCTGAAGCGAGCTTAACTGGATCTTATCCCCTTAGTAGAGGCGGATTGATCTGTGAGTCGTCGTTTATGATTTGCCGACCCGATAATCGAGCGAGCTTCAGGTCGAGTGCATTGGTCAAGACGACTGCTTGAGGAGTTGTCTTAATTACGAGGGACCGACTAATCCCGCACTTCGAGTCGGTAATGATGATCCTTGGTCAAAAGATGACTTGTCGGCTCGGCTGACCGATAGACTTGACCTTGGCTGGGCTTTTGTGTCTCTAAGCTGGTTTGGACCATGCCCTTTTTAAGCCTATGCAGACAATCTCTCGACATCTTCATCTTTAGATGGTAAATTACCATAACAAGTTGGTTTTGGATTCAAGTGCAGCCGGTGGACATGTTTTGGATACAGCTATTGGTTCATCTCAGGTGGAGGTGTTTGATTTGTTTCAGTTTGGGACCATTAGGAGCGCTATCAGTTGCAGATCCGTTGGTGATATTGGTGAAGAGTTACAAACTTTTCTATTTGGTTGAGGGCATTTGGAGATCGTTTGGGTGAACTACATGAAAGCTTGATTCCTTGGGCAAGAGGATACGTAGGCAGTCATTTATAATGTAGCCGGTTTGGTGAGTGGATACCGACATTTAGAGTTTGTTCGCATTCTCATTTGGGTTCTCGACTTGTTTTGGATTGAGTCCGTTGTCGTGGATTTGTTCCACTTCGTACTGGACGCAACAAGTGAGACGTTTGGTTGGTATTGGTGTCGGCTCAGTTTTGGGAAAAGTTTGCCGAGGTGGAGAATTATTAGATAGCAGGTTCCTAATATGTTTCCTAAATTGTTTTGGTAACAGGTTATTGGGATTCCTAATTTATTTTGGTAACATGAATCCAAATCTATTTTGGTAACATGTTATTAGGATTCATAATATGTTTTGTTTTTTGTTTTAGAATTCCTAGTATGTTTATGAGTTTAGGATTTATATATATATGAAACAATTGGAAGAGAGAATTGAGAAGAAAATTAGGGATATTTGGAGCATAGAAAAGATGTATTTTCTGAGCTATTGGTTAGGGTTTTGTTTGGAGAGAATTAGAAACTTGTTGGTGAGATTAATTGGTGAGTTTGAGTAATTTGTAATCTCAGTTTGTACTCTTCTTCTCTATTAATAGAAAAACTCTATCTTCTTCTTGCCTCGTGGACGTAGGCAACTTGCCGAACCACGTTAAAATTGGTTGTTTGTGTTTGTGGCATTGATTTGGTTCGTTTGGCCTTCTCTCGACGTTCGTTTGATTTGATTTCTCGTAGCATGTTGGTTTGGTTGTTTGGCTTCTGCAGCACTCAACAGTTGAACATGATGAATCCTCAGAACAGTCAAATGAAGATTCATGGGTTTCCTAGGTGACTTCATGCAACATATAGGATCTTATAAAGGATATTGCTCCCATGACACCGGCCTTCATCTAGTTCCTTAATTGACTTCTTACAATGAGTACGCTCATCTCACAAAGTACCGCTAGCTTTCAGATATCTCCAAATTCTTGGAATATTCTTGCATTGTGCTTTTAAAGACGGCCAATTGGACTACCCAATTCATTTTTTGATTGTTTAGATGTGTTGTTTGCTGTTGTCAGGTTATGAGAAGTTGTGATTGTGGAGCGCCCACTCTACTCGGTTTGGACCAGTCACCGGAATAATCATAGACAGATGAGTATAATGAAACAGCTGGAATATTCTCATGAAGCGGACCCATCTATTTCTCGAATACTTCTGCGTCGATGTTCTCCAAATCTTACCACTCTGCATTCTGTCAGCCTTCTCTCAAGTCTCCAATATGGCAAATTCTCCCGTTCTCTTCATAACCGTACATTTCATCCTCCTGTTATCTACGTCCTCAGACGAGGTGCGTAACAAGTGCACTGATCTCTCGGCACTACTCCTTGCCTTCGGGGCCAGTGTCGGTGACCCATATCAAATTTTGTCAACCGAGTGGACCACCAACACCTCTTTTTGCACCTGGACCGGTAGCTCTTGTCATGATCGCACGAGGCAAAGAGTCATTTCTCTTAACATCGTAAACTTACCTCTTTATGGCACAGCATCTCCGCATATCGCGAACCTCTCCTTGTCTATATTACCTCGATCTCATCAACAACAGTCTTAGAGGCCCTATACCTGACTCTCTTTCACAGTTGCCTCGTCTACTTGGTGGGAATCAGCTTTCGGGTTCTATACCTCCTGCAATTTTCGACATGACTGTTCTAACTGAACTGCACCTTTTGCACAATAATCTTTCAGGATCTCTGCCCTCGAATACTAGCCTTAATTCGATGCTTCAGTTTCTATCAGTGTCAGATAATCGCCTTACTGGTGGCATTCCATCCTCTCTTTCTCACTTCCATCATCTCCAGGTACTCGCTCTGTCTGTTAATGGATTCAGTGGTAGGATACCTCCAGAGATTGGGAAATTGCAGCAGCTTAGACTTCTAGCTCTTGGAAAAAAATAATCTCACAGGGGCTATACCTAGCTCTTTAGGCAACCTTACACTGTTACAAACTTTAGATATCGGCGATAACACCATGCATGGCATTATCCCTGAGGAGTTCGGTGGTCTGCCAAATCTCCATCTCTTACTTGCCGCTGGTAACTTAGGTTATAACTGGCCTCTACCAATGTGTCTTTCAAATATTTCAACAATTAAAGTCATAGATTTTACCGATAACCAACTCGCGGGTCCACTGCGGGTGCAATTTGAGAGCATGCCTGACCTTAAGACCTTGTTTTTAGGAGGGAACAAGCTAACATGAGGGATGGTGTTTCTCGCCTCACTGTCAAACTGTAGGGTTCTTGGTATAGTTGAATTTGGGGGAAATGAGTTGGGTGGCTTCCTTCCAAATACCATAGGCAATCTGTTGAAGAAATTAAATTATTTTACTATGAACTCAAATCATGCCATGGCGGAAATTCCTGCTGAAATTGGAAATTTAGCGGGTATGTGGAGTCTAGATATGGGCAACAATGAGCTTGCAGGAATAATACCATCAGAAATCGGTATGCTCGAAAACCTTCAATCACTAATCCTGAACAACAACAGAATACACGGGTCCATCCCGCGGGAACTTGGTGGCTTAAAAAGGTTGAGCAAGATATCCCTTGAAGCGAAGTCTTTCTGGAAATATCAGCGGGTTGCAACATTTGCTATTGGGTGCAAATGAATTATCTGCAAGAATTCCCGAAACTATTTGGAGTCTGACTGGCCTTATTGAGTTAAATCTGTCAAGAAATATTCTTAATGGATCATTGCCGTTGAGGATGGGGAACATCAAGTCCTTAGACATTTTGGATATGTCAATGAATCAGCTATCAGGTAACATCCCGAGTGCTTTCAAGGAGCTTCAAATGCTTAGATATCTCGACCTATCAGATAATTCTTTTGATGGTCTCATTCCGCAACCATTAAGTGAGCTTATCAGTATCGAGGCTTTAAACCTTTCGCACAATAACCTCTCGGGCATTATACCAAACTCCTTGGTAAATCTCCAATATCTCAGAAGTATAGACCGGTCTTTCAACAAGCTGACAGGAAATGTCCCAGATGGAGGTGTACTTTCAAAACTCATCGTTGCGTCTGTGTTAGGGAATGCTGCATTGTGTGGAGCACCAAGATTTGGTTTTCCACCTTGTACGACAAATGATGCGAGTCCCAGCTCAGCAACAAGAGCCCTTTTGTTTAATTATGTCCTTCCTGCTGCTGCAATCACTGTAATCTCTGTTGCTTTCTGTTACAGGGTCTTAATATTTTTCTTTCGGAGGCAAACCAATAATCAAGCTCCTAGCGACACACCATCTCTTGATAGTCACAGATCAATATCATGCCATCAGCTTGTTTGTGCCACTGAAAACTTCAGCGAGGAGAATTTATTAGGACGGGTAAGCTTTGGCTCTGTATACAAAGGATGTTTAGATGATGGGCTCATCATCGCAGTAAAGGTTTTGAATTTGGAAGTTCAGGGAGCTTTAAGGAGCTTCAATGTAGAATGTCATGCTTTGAGCGTGGTTCGTCATAGAAATCTTGTTAAAATTATCAGCACTTGCTCCCAGTTGAAGTTTCGTGCACTTGTTCTCCAATTCATGCCCAATGGAAGCCTCAAAAGATGGCTGTATTCCCACACCTACTGCTTGAACCTACTTGAGAGAATTAACATAGCAATTGATGTGGCATCGGCCCTCGAATATCTCCACCATCACTATTCTCAGATTGTGCTGCATTGTGATCTGAAGCCAAGCAACTTTCTTATGGATAAAGATATGGCGGCGCATGTGGCTGATTTTGGCATTGCAAAAGTATTGGTTGGTGATAGCTGTTGGATAGCATGTTCCTAATATGTTTTCTAATTTGTTTTGGTAACAGGTTATTGAGATTCCTAATCTATTTTGGTAACAAGATTCCTAATCTGTTTTGGTAACAAGTTATTAGGATTCCTAATCTGTTTTGTTTTTTGTTTTATAATTCCTAGTATGTTTTTGGTTTTAGGATTTCTATATATATGGAACGATTGGAAGAGAGAATTGAGCAGTGAATGGGATATTTGGAGCACAGAAAAGTGGTATTTTCTGAGCTATTGGTTATGGTTTTGTTTGGAGATAATTAGAGCTTTATTGGTGAGATTAATTGGTGAGTTTGTGTGATTTTGTAATCTCAGTTTGTACTCTTTTTCTCTATTAGTAAAAACCTCATCCCCTTCTTGCCCTGTGGACGTAGGCAACTTGTCGAACCACGTTAAAATTAGTTGTTTGTGTTTGTATCATTATTTTAAATTGTTTGTGGCCTTCTCTCTCGATGACTGGTTTGGTTTCTCGAAGCACATCGGTTATTTGGCTTCCGCCGTACACAACAAGTGGTATAAGAGCTCGGGCTACGCTTGGGCTATTTGGAGGAGTAGATCGTTTTGGAGGCTCGTCTAGGACTTTGTTTGGTAAAGACTCTATCTTTTTTAATTTTGGATCTATTCTTCGTTTGTTCCATTTTGGTTTGTTGGTGCTTTGAGAAAGATGGTCGAGAAAGAAGGAGTTGTGAAGGGTACTTCCGGCTTGAAGACCATCCAAAGTTTGAATATCCACTCTATAAAAATAAATATGGAGAAGTTTTATAGCACAAACAATTTTGGTCTTTAGAGATGTGAAGTATTGGATGCGCTCAATGCGCAAAATTTGGAGGATACTTTGGAGTTGGACGGGAAACCCGACGACATTAAGAAGAAGGTTTCAAAGAAGATGAATCGATTGGCGTGTGTGTGATTAGATATTGTTTAACTCAAGATTTGAAATATGATGTGATCAATGAGACTTCGGCTAAGAAGATTTGGGAGATCCTAGAAGGCAAGTATTTGACAAAGAGTATACAAAACTGTTTGTATTTGAAGAGGAGGCTTTATCACTTCTAATTGAAGAAAGAAACATCCATTGGTGATCACATGAACCACTACACGAAACTTCTTGTGGATTTGATAAATGTAGATGTGATGATTGAAGATGAGGACAAGACGTTGTTATTGTTAAGTTCCTCGCCCGACGAGAAATATGAGACCTTCGTTCTTACTCTTATTAATGGGAAGACGTCTCTTTCGTATAGTGAGGTCGCCGCTGTACTTGTAAATTATCAGCTTCGAAAGAAGGATAATGAGACTTTAGTTGAGCCGGTAGCGGAGGCATTGGTCGCAAGAGCAAAGTGTCCAAACCCAAATAGGAGGTCACAGTCTAGAGGAGCAAATCCTAGAGTTCGTAGGAATCAGTGTACCTTTTACAAAAAAGATGGACATTGGAAGTCTGAATGCCCAAAGTTGAAAGATCGAGCCGGGAAGAATAAGGGGAAAACTGTTCAAGCTTCAAAGGTGAATGTTGTCAAGACTAGTGGTGATAATTCAGATTCAAATTCTTCGAGCTATTCATTAGCACTACCGTCAGTTTGTGTTGCCGACTCTAAAGAGTGGATGGTTCTCCAGCTTTCACGAATTGGAAAAAGAGGATATCGTGCTTATGGGTAATGATCATGAATGTCCTATTAGTGGCATCAATATCGTTCGTATTAGGATGTATGATAGAGTGATTCGAGAGTTGGATGAAGTGAGGTTCGTTCCTCAGTTGAAGAAGAACATCATTTCACTTGGAGTTTTGGAGGCAGCACGCTATAGGGTGATCTTAGATATGCATGTTTGAAGGTCACATTTGGGTCTATGATTGTGATGAAGGGCGTCAGGAGGAAGAATTTATACTATTTGATTGGGAGCATGATGATTGGTAGAGAACTGACGACTTCTTTGGATTTGGCTAGACTGTGGCATTTGTTGAGGCTGTAATATTTAATTGGTTATGCCATGTATGGTTTATTGAGGAGTGCTTTGACCTGCAGATTGAAGTCCTTTGAGCACATTGGTATGAGCAAGAAGACCGAGGTGGAGTTTGATACTTCTATCCATCGATCGAGAGGTCTTTTTAGGTGGTGTTCATTTAGGTATTTGGGGGCATTTCAAGGAGGCATCATTGGGAGATAATCGGTATTTAGTTTCCTATGTTGGTGATTGTTCTAGGTATTTATGGGTTGCAACCAAGCCCCGTTGGTGTAAAGTTCTAGAAGTCAACAACAAATATAATAGAGGAAGTGTCTTGGCAGAAAGGTAACCCGTCATTTTATTTTTGGTAGGGTTTTTTTCTTGCATTTGTGCCGAGCTCATGGCAGTTTGAGACACTTCATTGGAGAGGAGACATTGGGGGCGACGAGATGAGATGATAGTTTTGATGGATCGTTCCTTACTGGAGGAGGATCGACGTTTGTTGTCGAGCATTAGATTCAGAGGAGTTTTGGAGCTTCGACATATTTGGGTCATCTTAGTCATAGGCTGATAACTGCTACGTTTGGAGTTATTGGATGTGGTGGAGTTGTTTCAGATTTTGAGTTGCGTCTGATATTTGGTTGCCCAACATTTGGTCATATCGAGGATGTGAGATTTGATCTGATTGCACATTTAGAATTCAGATGCTCGTTTGGTTATCAGTTGGGAGACTCTGATTTTGTTCTGAGCAGGTATGTCACATCTAACTCTCGGCAGGTGGAGAGTGTTGATTAGGTCATTGAGATATCGCAGCGGGTGGAGGGTGATGCTACTCCACATTGGGTGGAGATTACTCTATATACTCCAGATCATATTGCATCATTTGGGATTCCAGCTGAGGTGACACAGTTTGGGGATCATTTGGATTTGGATGCAGATGATGAGTTGGTTTTGGATTCGAGTGCAGGTAGTGGACATAGTTCGCATTTGTTTATGGTCATTGGTTCATCTTAGGTGGAGGTGTTTAGTTTATTTCACTTTAGGGCCATAGGGAGTTCTATCAGCCACAGATTTGTTGATGATGTTGGAGAAGGATTGCGAACTCTTCTAGTTGATTGAGGGCCTTTGGAGGCTATTTGGTGAACTACGTGAAGGCTTGATTCCTTGGGCAAGAAGATACGTAGGCATTCATTTATGATGCGGCCAGTTTGGTGAGTTGATACCGACATTTGGAGTTTGTTCGCATTCTCGTTTGGGTTCTCGACTTGTTGTGGATTAAGTCCGTTGTCATAGATGTGTTCCACTTCGTACTGGACGTAACAAGTGAGACGTTTGGTTGGTATTGGTGTCGGCTCAGTTTTGGAAAAACTTCGCCGAGGTGGAGAATTGTTGGATAGCATATTCCTAATATGTTTCTTAATTCATTTTGGTAACAGGTTATTGGAATTTCTAATATGTTTTGGTAATATGATTCCAAATCTGTTTTGATAATAGGTTATCAGGATTCTTAATTTGTTTTGTTTTTTTGTTTTAAAATTCCTAGTATGTTTTTGGTTTTAGGATTTCTATATATATAGAACGATTGGAAGAGAGAATTGAGCAGCGAAGGGGATATTTGGAGCACAAAATAGAGGTATTTTCTGAGCTATTGGTTAGGGCTTTGTTTAGAGAGAATTAGAGTTTTGTTGGTAAAATTAATTGGTGAGTTTGTGTGATTTTATAATATCAGTTTGTACTCTTCTTCTCTATTAGTGAAAACTTCATCCCCTTCTTGCCCCGTAGACGTATGAAACTTACCAAACCACGTTAAAATTGGTTGTTTGTGTTTGTGTCGTTATTTTGAATTGTTTGTAGCCTTCCCTCTCGACGATTGGTTTGGTTTCTCAAAGCACATCGGTTGTTTGGTTTCCACCGCGCACAACAATAGCTGGGCTGTAACATCAACAAGCATGCGAGGAACAATTGGGCATATGGTTCCAGGTAATCAAACTCGTAAGATTTCACCTCCAAATCTCATATAGTTAAAGGGTTAATTGTGGATAGACCTTTGTGCTATCGCTCAATTGCAGATACCACATATAGTTCTATTGCTGCAGCTAGATCTCCTTCAATATTGCCCAACTACAAGCAGACCACCAGAATGAAATTTTTCTTTTTTTTTATACTTGCTTCACCCGAAGAAGATTTATTTGTCAAAAAATAGTTCTCTCTTTCGCTTAGCGTAAAAGAGTGAAAAAAATTCACTCAGTGATTTCTCTGCAATGATAGAAAATACTACAATGGGTCTATCCACAATTGAGCGACAGTGCATAGGATCCATCTGCAATTAACCCTATAATTGACACTATCATTGAAGTTACTTATTTATTTTTTTCAAAGAGTGTGCGTCAACGTCAACGGGAAGAGCTTCAAAGAACGCGGATGTCTGTAGACTATAGCTTTGGAATATTGTTGCTAGGGATTTTCACACGAAAAAGGCCTACTGACCCTATGTTTATCGGGGAATTAAACTTGCGAAGTTGGGTATGTAATGCATCGTTTACCAATATCTTCAAAATTGTGGACTGCAATCTTTGAAAAAATGAGTGTGGAAACGAAAGCCCAAGTAAAGATTAATCCATATGCATGCAGGCTTATCTTCACTCCTAGAGGTGGGCATGATCTGTTCAAGTGACTTGCCAAAAGTAAGGCTTGCGATGAAACAAGTTGTTCCCAAACTCGAAAAGATCAAAATTGACTATTTATCAACGTTTCCTATACTTTGTGCTCAGATCTAAAATGTACTGTTGGTATGATTTAAATGTTTTCTGTAATCTCTGCATTAGCGTAGATTCGTTCATCCGTTGGTCTCCAGAAAAATGTTTTGTGTTATCAGTACGAGGCATTTCTACAAGTCTTTCTCTCTTATACGTCTATTGTGCGCGTGTTTTGCAGGTAACTTTGGGGCTGCCACTGAGGTTGCAAGAGGTAGCCTTGCAATTGCGAATATGTATCGAGGTAATTTTTGCACAGGTTCAGTGTTTTTTGTACGCGCAATACATCATAATACAAATGATCTTACAGGTCAGAATGAAGATACTCACAAACCTGTCCTGTAAAACAGTGATCTCTCTAAAGCCATACCTTCTTTTTTAGCACGGG
>BQKN01066997.1:1032109-1046281 GCA_022839385.1 Asparagus kiusianus | reverse complement strand
CCCCCCCCCCCCCCCCCCCCCTAACCTCAGACGGTAAAAAAAGTGATCTCTCTGAAGCCATACCTATCCTATACAACAACAGTGCATATTGGCTATCCACCACAAACCATCACCCATTGGGAATTATTATGTTCTCTACCCAGGTTTGGGCTTAAACTAAATCTCCCAACTGGAGCGATACGCAAACATCTTACAACATCGGCAACACAAGAACAGTACAAGTTAACCAGCTTGAAACATTTACAGGTTTCAAGACAGCAAAACTGAAGGCATGAGAACATGTAAATTAGCTCTCTTCACCTCGACTCCTAATATATCCATTTGGATTGCTCACGTTTGTTTCCTTGGAGAAACCTGCTTCCAAAAATGGAACAAACTGAAACCATTCATGGAAAACACCGGTGAAGCCTGCATGAGTTGGGTTTAGAGAGGGTTGTAAGATCCCTGAACCTGCAATAAAAGGATATCTTAATATAGCAGACACCAACATGCTACAAATTACTTTTTTTTTTTTCTCCACATGATGGATTCATTAAGACCTATAATATCACCATTGACTAGTACAGTGATTAAAGGGTAACTAAAAGGAGGGAACCAAAAAAAAACTCATCTAAGTGAATAAGATATAATTGACTTGCGGAACAAACTAATAACAACATAACAGGCTCTATAACAATTTGAGAGCTTTCTAAAATGCATGCATTCTGACTGATAGTATGGCTGGTTAAGCAGTCTTTTAAGTTGCCATAGTGTAAGAGAAAGATCCCAAAAAAGAAAAGTAATAAAATCCAATACATTTACAATAACTGGAATTCTTTCCTCCAAGTAATTACCAGTAATTGAGGCTTTCCCCAGTTTATTTGCAGTCTCATTGAGTAACTCCAGTCCAGAGTATGCCAACAGATAAAAGTGTATTAGAGAACTCGTGTGTATTTTTGGTTTCAAACTAACTTGAAGTTACATACTTAATTGTTTTATACTGCAACCAATTTTGGTGTCAAGTAATTGAAGTGGATTTACCGATTTATCAATTCTTTTATTCCAACATATCTTCTCACCGAGTCATCTTGTAGTTTCTTAACAAGCACATATTTAATAAAATCTAGACCTATTCACTACTTCTGTGTATTCAGCTGCCTAGTAACATACCCACATCATCATAAATTCCAATCAACCTATGGACCTTACTAAACAACATTTTTCAGAAAAAACCAAGCCTCATATTTACTACTTTGACGAAGCAATCCACAATTCTCATTTGAAGTGCTTCCTCATTGGCTAATATGTAGTGTGCAAGCATTTATACAAGGAGAAAAAAAAATTATGGGGACTGCCAAACAGAATATAGCACCTATTTCACAACGTTTCATCTCGGACGGATTACTTGATACACATTGTGATTTAAGGAAATGGCAAAATATCTACATGATGTCAGATACATTGATGTGCTAATCCTAGTCACAAACCTCATCTAAACTTGGAATTGGGGTCGTAGGAAGCCTCATAGTTAACAATCTTATGCTTCATCTACCTGGATCAAGTTTACAATTAGACACAAGGCAGTCGCTATTCCCATTCTCTCAATCAACTACAACTTAATAAGATCAAAACAAAAACATCATTGTGCTTTTTAATATTTTTCAAGTCACTTCCTTAGATCCTTCTGCTTAATAGAAATTTTTAATTGCAGCTATCACAGTCCCAAGCATAAATCTGGGAATCTCGAATATGATAACGAGTATATTGGCTCATTATGCACATCATCATTCACAACTATAATACAGAATCAGTTTTCAGAAAATGAGGATCGTCAGTTCATGAAATTCTTTTGTATAAATTGCCTATAAGGTTACATTACACCTTCAGATTGTGTCAACAATTTACAAAGCTTAGGTTCGCTTACCTGATGAGGGTCGTAGTGTTTGAGACTGCCGAACATGCTTTCAGTTTTCTGGAACCAGCAATATCATACCAAGAAACCAGAAAACAGAAAAAACTGTAGAAAATTGCAATCTTGTTTGACATTTCCATGAAAATTAGTTCTCAAGTTTAGCTAGAAGTCCCACTGTCCGGCAGTCTATTAGGAGTCTCACTGTTTGTCCTTGTCCGCGGAATTATGAGAGGCCTACAACAGACTAGAACAATCAATAATTCAAATACGAACAACGTCATAACAACCCAGATAAAGACTGTTATTCTCCAGTTCCAAATCATCCTCTTCATAAGTGGAAGTTGTGACTCCAGCTTTAAAGACGCAGCATAAATCTCAGGGATACCAGCACCAGGTTTGTACTCTGCCCTCTGTTCAATGATAATTCTTACGCAGACAGTTGGATCATTTCCTTCAACAAATCCAGTCATTTTTATGTTGATAATTTGTGACTCTGAAGAATAGCCCGCTAGTAAGGTACCTGTTCTCAAAAATGTCTCTACAAAGCGAATATGAGGACTTTTGAAGCGAAGCATGCATGGTTGGCTTGAGCTATGGGTAACTTTTCCGCTTGCAGAAAGAAGCTCCGCTCGAACCTTCACCCAGTAAAATAGTCGAGCATTACCACAAAAAAGGACATATATAGCTCAAGGGAATTAAACAAAATGTAAGAAAAATGTTTATTAGTTTGCGCCTCAATTCAAAATATGTATGGCATAGAGAAGTAGAGAAGGGAAAGATAGGTTATCTATTATCTATTAAAATAAACTTCCTATGGGTTTTCTTCCATAGCAAGGAAAACAATTTATTTATTATCTTGATTCTCTTCCCTCCCACTTTCTTAGGCAATGAACATAGGAAACTATTTCTGAGAATGTTATTTGTAAGAGTGATCAACGAAAAAATTAAACAAAGAATTATCAAAAAAAGAATTACTACACGGGAGATTAAGCGCGTTCATACGGTCAGAATAGAGCATTCAGCAAACAAGTTGTGCGTGTTTCAAACATTACTGAACAACTTCTAGTAAGATAAGGTTAGTATACCGTATAATACATGCTAATAAAATCATTATTACTAGATTAAATTGCAGTGTCATGTATACCTTAGTAGCACGTATCATTATCACTTATAACCCTAGGATTGGGATCTTGTGAAGGATATATTGCGAGTAATCCCCTTCCCCCGTGGATTGAGGGATGATAAATACTGCTAACAAATGAGTCGGGGCATGATAAACTGCTGAAGGTACGTATATACAAGGGGGTCTATCTACAATTTTCCTACAACAACAGTCCAAATGCCGAAATGATACCTGAAACATACCCAGCTTCCTATTATAATCCGATTCGGGCAACACCAACGAAACAACCAGCTGCAATCTATGGTTCTTCCGCAGAGCTCTCGGGCCCAAACGCATCCCAATCCCATCCTTGTGGCCCAAAACTACACCCCGACAATCGACGCCCCCTCTCGAATCTATAGCCACAAGGGCATCAGGGCTCGGCTTCGTATAGTCAAAATTCAAATCCCTCCGAACCAGCAAAGGCTCCTCGACCACCCGCCTCATCACCAGAACCCCACCCAAAAAGGCAACCGCCAAAATCCCGACCAGAATGAACCCGACGTAGGCCGACCAAAAGCAGCCGAGGGCAAATCTCCCCGCCAGTTCCCCCAAATCCTGCCGTCTCCCGACCAAACCATTCCAAACCGACGAGAACCTCCCCTCCACGGCATTCCTGGCCTTGTTCACGGTCCCAAGAGGGTCGGCCGCCGCCAAAAAGGAAACTTTCAGCAATCTGAAAGGGATTCCGAGGAAAGAAACGAGCAGGTTGAGCTGGAAGAGGACGGACTTAACGACGAACCCAGCAGCTGAGAACAGGAGCGACGGGACCTCCGGGGTTTCAACATCCCTTGGAACGGCGGCCGATTGGCCAGGCGCCAGCGAGAGTTGCGACGACGGGTCGGGCCGTGGTCGGTGGAGGGTCCTGCTGCGGCGGCCTCGGGACTGGCGGAGGCGGAGGAGAGGGGGAGGGGGGTCAAGGGAGAGGGTCGATCGGGGTTCGCCATCGCCGTCGATGGGGAGGGCTTTGATGAGCTCGGAGGAACCTAGGGTTTCGCCTTCTTCTTCTTCTTCTTCTTCTTCTTCCGGGGTTTCGAAGGAGTCCAGGGCATCGAAGAAGAGATCGGAGTCGGGGTCAGTTGGATCCATACACAGAAGAGACGGAGAGAGAAGCGCGTATATAATAATAGTCTTGAGAGGCGTGCAAAACTCGTGAGCCTGGGTCACGAGCGTTCAGTTTTGAGTTCAATTTGAGGGTTCAGTGTTCGGCGCGGAGGTGTGAAGACGAGAGGCCCGCTTGGTTGGGACTGGAATAGTATTCTTTGTTTACCATACCGGTGAAAATAGTTATTCCTGTTTCTTTTTTTTTCTCTCTTTTTCTCTTTTTCCACTCGTACTATGAAATCT
The DNA here is from genome assembly GCA_022839385.1 of Asparagus kiusianus. NCBI lineage: Eukaryota > Viridiplantae > Streptophyta > Magnoliopsida > Asparagales > Asparagaceae > Asparagus > Asparagus kiusianus. The sequence continues at coordinate 1,041,881 of BQKN01066997.1, read as the reverse complement.
TGGTTTAGGGGGTGTTTGGTTCAATAGTAGGCAAAAATAAGATTAGGAATCTCATATTTTTTATGGATTCCTAACTAATCCGTACAAATTTTAAGACAATTTTATATTGTTTCGTAACATGAAAAAATAGAATCCAACTTTATATAAACCATCCGATTCCTATTCTTTAGTTTGGTTTGAAATGAGAATATGATTTGGTCTCATAATAATATAGTATTTGTGAAGAAACGGAATCTGAAAAAAAAAAGAAAGGGAGAATAATACAAATGCGTCAGCTTTCTGCCTCAAATCTGCCAAATCATTAGGATTTGGGTTTCTATAAAACCAGCATACTTTTTCAACTTTATAGATTCTGAAATTTATAAATTTTTGGGGAACCAAACTCAAGAATAGGATTCATAAAGAATCATTTATTTATAATTTTACCATTGTCAGACCCAAATCCTATTTCTTTTCCATAAAAATGGTGAAACAAACAGTCCATTAGTATCAAGAAAGTAAACCCTGGGACGTGGAGCTCTCCTCCTGCAATGAGACCCAAATGAATAGCACAAGTATTGCAATGCTTAATATTTAAAAATTGAGGATGGACGTGTGCCATAGATGCAGATTAATTCTTATCCTTTTGAACTAACGCCCCAAGTCCTAACCATTAGGCAACTTTGCAGAGGTGTAATTCTTTATTTTTATTCATTGGACAAGTTCACGGGCATAAAAAATTTAAGAAATTCCATAAAAATGTTTAAGAAATAGAGATGTCACATAGGCGGGGAATAAGTACAATGCTTCAGAAGTAGTTTTTTAGGAAACAAACTGATTTTTTGCCCCCATAGAAGTGGCATATCTACTTTCTTTACTTTGCTATTTTATCACAAAAATTAATAGTCCCAAAACCCCCTGGACTTTTGAATGATATGCATAGCATGTAAAAATCTCTAATTTTGGGGAGTACCAACTGCTTCCAGCTCTTTTTAAGTTATGCCTGCTAAAATACTTTTTTAAAAAAGAATAATAGTCTCCCTATTGTAGTAAAACCACAGACAAGCCCCTCTTCCTAATTTTATTTTGTTTCCCTCTGTTCTCTACTTCAGACAAACTCTAGAACAGAATTTGCCCTAAAGTTGACACGCAACTCTTCGGACATATAGTATAGTTTTGTGTAAATCACCAAGGTTTAGGAGGGACTTTCTCCAATTTTTAAGGTTCGTGGTCGATTTTTGTGCAAATTACCCAAGTTTCAAGTTTTTTTTCTAAGATCTACCAACTCTATGCTTTGGGTCATTTTCTTTTCACTAGCATAGGTAAGTAGATTAGGGTCTAGCAGAGTTGGTACGCTACTTATGAGTAGCACTCTAAGATCTTAGGTTCGACTCTCTTAAAGAGCGCCCACGGATATTTAATTTCTTGAAATACCCAAAACCATGTATTGGGGGCTGCCCCTTGGATCATGGGGAGTTCCCTCGTCAAACAAAAAATGATTAGCAGATTACATTTATTACAAATGTATAGATATTGTGCTCTCGTTATGACATTTGTTCTTCCTCACAAGTACTTTTCTTTTCTTTTTTTTTTCTTTTTCTTTTGGTTAAACTGGCTTTTACATATCTTTAAGGTATTTCTTTTTTATGCATAATTATATTTAAATAAAATGTACAGACTGAAAGCTAAGGATCTTCCATCTGAAGTTTATACTTTGCTTTGCTTAGGGGTCGCTCATTCGATCGTATGCTTTCACTTTATAAGAAATGTAGAATCAACTGTAGACCCTCAATGACAATTTATACGCTTGTGATTGATCTAATTGCATATTACAAACATTAAACAAATTAATGACCTCTCAGAAAAGACCTTAATTTGTTAGATCTAAGAATTGTAAATAAACTATTTCTCCAACAGGACAATAGAAGAGACGGAAGAATTGGAGTTTCTTTTTAAAAAAGACATTTTTTGCTAAGTATTTAGCAAATTTAGCAAAACCGACCGTTTAGCTAATTATTTAGCAAAACCGACCTCTTTTTTGCCAGCGGGCTAAAAAGAGGCCAGATCTGCTAAATTGCCTCTTCGAATCATACAGGACTACTAGTCCCGTATGATTATGACCAATAATTGACTACTAAACCCTCTCTCGTCCTCCCCAGATCCTCATCCTCAACCCGCTCTGAGCTCACCACTGAACTCCCCAACGACCAGACCTCCACCGCCGTTCTCTCCCTCAAGCCCGTCCCTCCCCCCACCGCCAGCTCCTTCGTCCACCACAGCCTCATCGTCGGCTGCCAAAACAGCCACCACGGCACCGCCTCCACCCTCACCCGCTCCGAGGTCCGCGGCGGTGGCAAGAAGCCCTTCTAGCAAAAGAAGACCGATCGCTCCTGCCGCGGGTCCCAACGTAACCCCCTCCGGCCCGACGGCGAGTCATCTTCAACCCCAAACCCAAGGAATAGTTCATCAAGATCAACCGCAAGGAGAAGCGCCTCTCCATCTCCACCGCCATTGCCTACGACGTCGCCTCCGAGGACACGTTTGTGGTGGAGGAGTTTAAGGAGGCGTTCCAGGAGGGCCCCAAGACCAAGGAGTTCATAGCTGCAATGAGGAGGTAGGGGCTGAATCCCAAGGATAAAGCCACCTTCTTTGTGACGAAGGACCCAGATAATGTGATGCTTAACGTACGAGACTATTAGTCCCATACGTTTTCTGAAGTGATAGCAAAAACCCACGGGACTAGTAGTCCCGTGGGTTTTCTAGCATAGTATTTTTCGCTAATTAACGTCAACTAAAGATACAGGACTAGTAGTCTCGTATGTTTTGAAGAGCTCATTTAGCAAAACCGACATCTTTTTGGCCTGCTGGAAATTTTTGTAAAGAGGTCAAAGCTTACTTTGCACTTTCACTTGATGGTTACAGTACAAATAATTTCATTTGTCTTATCGCTCAGAGTAAATCAGAGACTAATACATGTTCAAATTAGAAAATTCACACACAAGAATAAACAAAGAGGACTTCACTGAGCATGTACAGCATTCTTCAAACGTTTGGCCCCCTGTTTCTCTCTCTTCCAGTTTCCTGCATAAAATCACGGTTAGCTTGAGCATGACTATAAGAAAGAAATTTTAGGGAACTTATGCCGGTAAGAAAGATACAGGGAGATTTAATAACTAATTCAGTCACTTAAAATAAACTAGGCCTCTGTAAAATATCATTTTGTCGTACTTCAATGCACTCCAATTAACACATAAGTAAAATCACAAAACTACCTTGAGACATGGAGGATTTTGCACAAAACTACCACACTTTTTTATGCATGAACATAGGGAGCTGTTGCTAATGGAATTAATGTTTAGGATAAAACGTCTAGATTACCCTTATCGATATCTATCAAGCCACAAAGTATCTAATGGTAATACATAAGATATATGAAGTACATAAGGGCAAAATTGTCTAGAATGTGTTACATGCGAACAACTTATCCTAACGATAGGTATGGTAACTTACGGAAAAAGGGCCTGCAAAAGTCTCTCAATTACATAGTATTTTTTGTGTAATTCACCCTTTAAAAATATAAAATAAAAATCCCAATGATTAAAAGATTCTCACTTTCATATGAAGCCTCTGGAAATATAATCAACGACCAACTGTTTATTAAATCCCTGAACTGCTGAGTGCCATGAACTTGCACTGCTCATTCATAGCAAGAAGTTCAGCTTCTTTCTCGTCTAGCATAGCTCTCAGTGATACATTCTCTTCCATGAGCTTTTGAACTTCAGCCTCTTTCTGAGCCTTCTCACTCTCGAGATGAGCAGTTTTCTCCATTAACCTGTTTCAACTAGAGCTATACTGTAAACATAACTTTCTGACTGATTTCCAAATTTACTGAGTCTCACACAGTAAAAAAGAAAGACGAAATAAACAAGTAGTTACTATGTGGAATGCTGAACACATTTACACTAAGGTTTACTTATGGCTTTCAAAGTATTTTATGAGACAAGTCAAGAAAACATGTACAGGGCCAAGAATTAGGCATTTCCTTTTTGCTTCAACCAAGCTATATTTATGCACATTAACATGGCTATCACCTGCAGTTATTACGTCTCGTTAAAAGAATTGCAAAGGTATTGGTAAATATTAACCTCACCTTTACAAAAATCATCTCCTGATCCTAAAACTAAAAATAATGGTGACGGAATATTACGAGGACAGTAAGATCAAACCTCGTTACTTGTTTTAGTTTCTATTCTTTCCAAAGAATTGTATGCAAAACATGAAAACATCTGATGTCTTTGTTCTGGAGATAAGAACCAAACTAATGCAGGTTTAGAGTTGAAACTAATCTTGGAAATTCAGGTTTAAGCACTATGTAGTATGATAATGACGAAGGTCCAAAAATAAACAGTACAATAAAAATGCCAAAGATAAACCTAATTGCAGATAGAGGTACATTATGATGACTATTGCCTGTTGAAAGTCGTGATTGATAGGAGAAAGAGGACAATCAACTTGCAGATTCAGAATTAATGAAGATCAAGCGTTAAAATAAATCTTAGAACTTTTCAGGCTCCTAAGTTGCAGTCCAGTGATGGGAAAAGATACACAAAATTTAAACACTAAAATGCTAAGTTAAACTGCTCGAACATAGAAGTATAATACTGAAATGACTTTTGCAGCAATGGCATAAGAGAAAGCAAAAGAGGTGCAGAATGCACAGTGTGGGTATTGGTTTTTACTTATTTATTTATTGGATGGGTGGTTTTTTTTTTTTTTGTGGGGGGGGCCGCCCCCCCCCCCCGCCACTTAATATGGAGGGTAAGTCACTAGATATATGATCCCATTTTCCATATGTCTTATACATGGTTATGTATACAATATCTACATATAATATGATACAAATATAATAGCAGTTAAATATTCCACATATTCGAATGCATGTCCTATATCTATATATAATATGATGCAAATATAATAGCAGTTAAATATTCCAAATATTCGAATACATGTTCGACATTACTGAATTTATCCAAATGCACATATTTCAAATACATCAAAGCATGATGTGATATCTTGGTGAAAGAAGACAAACTCATATAATCTAATATTTGTTAAACATTTTTGCATAAACAATTTTAATTTTAAGAGTATAACTTCATTCTTCTCTAGGATTTTAGTTATATCCAATTGAATACCTAACAAACATCTAAAGCCTGATGCAAATCTGAAGTTGTACCCTAGTAATTTTGATATTAGATGCTTGTATCCGCTGCCACTAAACGAGTGTGAATACAGATACGGTAATTTCTAGATTCATTTCATACACGAGCCAAATGCACTCATTCATCATTCAGCATTAAGTACACTTTAAAAGAAGATAAATAAACAAGTAGATTAGCAAATAATTCGAAAACAAGAAAAAACAACAATGTATAGCCCTGTGTATACTATCATAACTCTGCAACTGATTACTGGCCACATTGTTACGTTACAGCAGACCCTAATGTGGGATATCTTCCACTAGGAAAATCACATAACAAATGAACATGCGTATCAAATAATGATCATACCTGTCAAAAAGCTTCTCCATTGTTTGAAATTGCTTCTCTGATGAAAGGAGGGTTTCTCTAACACTTATCAGACTGCTTACAAATGATCTTAAGGAATCAAAATCCCGCTTTACACGAGAAAGCTCCTGTTCATTTTCTGTGGCTCGCTGCCTTTGCCTAGATGTTTCTTCTACCATTTCTTCAACCTTCTGCCGCATTTCATTCAGTATACCATTCGTACCCAATGCAAACTGTTCCATCTCTACAACCTTTGCTGACATGTTGTCAATTTGGAGTGTCTTCCTTGCAATTTCTTCCAGACCCAAGGTAACTTTTTGTTTCTCTGAAGCAGCTTCAGTTTCTGCCATTATAACTCTCTTAACTAGAGACTCCATGACATCTGATATCATATGAATTGATTTAAGAATTTCACCAATATATGCTCCATCATTTGCACCAAGCAAACCGACATCAGCATTATTTGCAAGTAGAAGTTCCTCATCTGTACTTTCATGCGAAGAAAGATCAACATCCTTTGACCAATCCGATAATGGTACCCCATGTTTGTCAATAAGCCCTATCCCTTCTTGATGTTTGATCCCGCATGAAGTGTATGCTAACTGAGGAACGGCCATAAGTCTTGCCTTCGATTTCAGGTAAGTGAGCAATGTTGCAGCAGTTTTTACTCTGCGCCAAAGAAGCTCCAATTCCTTTTCCCCATCATTTTCAGAGCATTGCATGCTTAATTTTACCTCCATAACCTTTTCTTGTAGCTGCTCAATTTGAGATTGTTGGTGCCCCAACTCCTGCTCGACATTGTTTTGACTGAGCTCACACTCTACCGACAACAGTTCACTTTTCTGAATTTCATTCTCCATAACTTCAGGTGAGAGGTTTCCCACACAAGAACAAGTAATAACTGATATATAAGAAAATGTTCGGTGTAAGGAAAGCATATGTTTAATTATGAACCAATTTTTAATAATATGTCGTCATTTACAGTTATTTTTAAATAATGCAGAGATATTTAAACCACAGGTTGAAGTCAAGTAGACAATGAAAGACAATGAGAAGTATTCCATGGATTTGTAATCTGAGAGGTTACACATAAGGGACTCAGTGAAAACCATAACCTTCCATGACTTTCTACTATAGAAACACGTTTTTATTTGAATTAACAGGTACATGAGCAGAATCATCAACCTAGTAGATAGACATAAGCACACAAGACAGATCCAACTTCTTAAGGATAATTATATCACCTCTATGTTCTTTTTGTAATACAACAATAAGATAGTTATAAAACCAACAATGTTTTATAAATTAGACCATTGGGCAGTTACGAAACAACATGTGGAAAAAACATTGTCGCAAAAATGAGAACGCTACGATAGCCTTGTGGATATACACACTGACATCGAATCAGAAATGAGTCCATTTATAAGAGGTTAGAATTGTTCTTATTAAAGATAAATGAGAAAGAATCAACTTAGATGGTTTGATTAAGCAAATGAAGGTCACTAGATACACTAGAAAGGAGAACTTACAAGATTAGTCAAGGAAGAAAGTGGAACAGAGGTAGGCCTAAAGATGGATGTAATTAAGAAGAATATGTAAAGTTAATTTAATGGAAGAGATGGTCCTTGATGGAACTAAATGGAAAAATACAACTTAGTGTATCCGAAAAATTTGGGATAAAGGCCTTGTTGTTATTGTGTCTGTTATTATTGTTGTATCATATGCTTTTAGTTCATCATCGTCAAGAACAGAGTGAGAAACATAACTGATGCGGGGGCACATAAATACTCAAAGGGATTTTATTCACAATATTTAAAACTAGCAGGGGTATATTGAAAGAAAAGAAGGCAGCACATGTCCCTTTAGGATCACTTCTAGCTTAATACTTAACCACACTTACTGTATTCTAGGCGAACTCCTTTACTACATTATGGTAGATCTCTATCCTATTGAGGACTTCCTTCTCAGAATTCTACACTAACACTACTAGTTGTCCAAGATAGGAAACCAACAGCCTATATTTCAACCCCAGTCGGCTCATACACAAAGCAACACACCACTAAAGTGAAGGAGGCCCATGGAATAGATATTTTTCATGCCTGCGTTTATCAAAATGTTGAGGAACAAAGGTGGAGCAAGGCTGGCACAATGCAGTAAGAATGCAGAGGAGGTGCGGGTGAAAAAGGATAAGCCAACCAAGCGATGATGCGAGGCTAGAGTGGTCTTTTGATTGCTACCACTAGTAATGGAATCAATTGGGTTTCTTATGCATGAATACAACCGCAATCGCAATCTAACTCCTACCACTCTGCTACCTCTCTTTGATATCCGTCAATGTATCTACTGTGGAATTAATTCAACATAATGGTCTCTGAAAGTTCCTTAATCAAGAAACAAATGGCAAGCTTCAGCATTAGAGGTTAAACACAAACAGGACAGTACTTCATTGATCGAGATATAACAATATATTCAATCTATTACATACAGTAATACCTACTGCCTAAAGTCCAAGATTTTGAGATAGTACTGTAGCAATGCCCAGGATGTCTACATTCTTCAAGTTAAAAATAAATTTTACTGTACCTATTTTTTTTGTATTTTGGGGAAATATTAATAATTACATAAAATAGTTACAAATTATAAGAATTAGCATCATCATCAGCAGAAGAAGAAAGAATCACAGATAGAAGTCAAGAACTATAAAATTGCTTTAAAATTCAACAAAAAAACTACCTTTATTGACGTTTTAAGGTGAAGGGATCGACGGAGAGTTCGCCGGAGTTGGTGGAGAAAACCGGCGTCGGAGTTATCGGAGCGTGGCGGGAGATCGAAGTCTAGGGTTTTGGAATTTTGGGGAATGAGAAGGGAAGCAAGAGACGCAAGGGAAAGCGAGATTATAGAATTCACTCAATGAACAGGATCTGACCCGTAGAAACGGGTCTTAACCCAATTAAGTTCATACTCGGCCCACTTTTAATGCAGATTGATTATTAGAGCATCTCCGAGCCATACCTACGCTCTCCTCTACCCCTTAATTATTCATATTTACTATTTTAATTTTATAGATTAGAATTTAATTAAATATATAGTTTATTTATAAATAATTAATTAATTAAATATTAATGACTAAAAATAATTAATTAATTAATTTAAATTAAGAAATTACCTTATATAATCATTAAATTAATTAATCATATTAAAATTTAACAAATAATTAATTTATATAAATCATGTTAAAAGTTAAATATTATTTTAAATTTAAATTCATATTATTTTAATATTAATTTTATTTAACAATAATATCTCAACGATCATATCTCAACAGTCGTATTATAACGTTTATTTCTTTGGTCATATATCAACGGTCATATTTAAATGGTCATATTTAACGGCCATATCTCAGCGGTCATATTTTAACGGTTATATTTCAATGGTCGTTTTTTAATTAAATGTGGTCACTCCCTCTATAAATAGCACTGCCAGTGTCTTTCATTTTTCACTAAATTCAAATTCATTCAATTTTTTAACCCAATCTTCAATATTATTTATGGCTAGTAATTTGTTACGTGCCTTGCTACAAGAGGAAGAGGATGACGACGATGATGATTATACGACCTTATTAGCAATCGCATCTTTGGAAGAACACCACTCTAGCGAAGGTCAAAGTTCATGTCGTCGTGGTTCCATTCCAGGGTGTGTTGTAATTCAACGCAATAGAGCTAAAGGTCATGAGAGACTTTGTCATGATTATTTTAGTGAATTTCCTGTGCATCCCGCAAAACTATTTCGAAGGAAGTTTCGTATGCATCGTCCACTATTTTTGCGTATTTTATCCGCATTGGAAACACACGATTCCTACTTTGTCTAGATACGGGATGTTGCTGGGAAATTGGTTTATCCTCACTACAAAAAGTAACTGCTGCTATGAGGATGTTTGCTTATGGAGTATCAGCAGATTCTGTGGATGATTATGTGTGGATTGGAGAAAGCACCACTAAAGAGGACACTATAAGATTGCTAGCAATTGGCGAACAATGGAGATTTCCTAAGATGTTAGGAAGCATTGACTGTATGCATTGGAGATGGAAGAATTGTCCGACTGCGTATCATGTTATGTATACTGGTCACACACACTCCTTGATACGGGTGTATCTTCTTCCTTGCTTCGGGAGCTTAGAATGTGACGCCCCTGGGTTCACACAAGGCTGCAGTCCAAGGTGAAACCA